>CM053026.1:233144409-233160480 GCA_028564925.1 Lithobates sylvaticus
GGAACAAAATATAGGAGCTCTGCCTGCCTGCCACGAACACACTACAAGTCCTATAGGTGCTTCTGGGAACAAAATATAGGAGCTCTGCCTGCCTGCCAGGAACACACTACAAGTCCTATAGGTGCTTCTGGGAACAAAATATAGGAGCTCTGCCTGCCTGCCACGAACACACTACAAGTCCTATAGGTGCTTCTGGGAACAAAATATAGGAGCTCTGCCTGCCTGCCACGAACACACTACAAGCCCCTCTTTCTAAATCAATCTAAATGAATGAATCTATCTAACTCAATCTCTCTAAGTAAATCTCTCTAACTAACTAAATCCAGCAGAGTGTCACAGATCTAGCCTGCTCTATCTGCGCCGGAACAGCATGTGACCGGCGCAGACGGCGTGGCGGCCTTTTATAGGTGGGGGGCGTGTACTACAGCCCCTGAGCTGTAATTGGCTACAGGCGTCCTGTTCGGCACATCACGGATCTGGTGGACAGATTACTGGGAGGGGCTGGGGGGGAGGGGCCAGAGATAGGAATAGTCAGCGTGGAACATATTCCAGAGGGTAATATTAGGGGCATTAGTGGTAGGGTAACTAAAGCACATAAACCCAAGGTAAATATAGTAGCAAGTCCTAGTTGCAATCTCGGAACACCCAAGAGGGTAGTATGTGACTGGTCAAAATATAGTAATGCATTAAAGTGTTTGTTCACCAATGCCAGAAGTCTGCCAAGCAAAATAGGTGAGTTGGAAGCTCTGGTGCATCAGGAGAGCTATGATGTAATCGGTATTGCTGAAACTTGGCTGCAGTCCTCACATGACTGGGCTATAAATATTCCTGGCTTTGCACTCTTTCGGAAAGACAGAGTTAAAAGGAAAGGTGGAGGGGTCTGTCTGTATGTGAGAAGTGATCTCAAAGCGAGTGTGAAAGAGGACCTGGGGGATGGAGAGTGTGATGAGTCTGAAGCATTATGGGTGGAACTGCATACAGATGTGCGTAGTTCAAAGTTAATCATTGGAGTTTGTTATAGACCACCCAATGTTAATGAGGAGGTGGATACTCAGCTCCTTGCTCAAATAGAAAGGGCTGCAAGGGCTGGGACAGTGATAATAATGGGGGATTTTAACTACCCAGAAATTGACTGGAATAATGGCACTGCTGGGACAGTTAAAGGACAAAAATTTATAAACCTATTACAGGACAATTTTATGGTCCAGTTCATTGAGGCCCCAACCAGGAATGATGCTCTGCTGGATCTGGTAATCTCAAACCATGCAGAGCATATTACTAATGTTCAGATAAAGGAGCATCTGGGTAGCAGTGACCATAACATGATTTCATTTGATGTTAGCTGTAAGCAAAAATCACATACAGGAAAGATAAAAACACTTAATTTCAAGAGGGCAAATTTTCCAAGGATGAGGGCTGCTCTCCAGAACTTAGACTGGGAGAGAATATTGGCAACAATGGGCACAGAACAGAAATGGGGATTCTTCAAAAAGACTGTTTGTGAACTCACTGCAAAGTATATTCCCATGGGCAATAAATTTAAAAGGCTAAAAATAAAACCTATGTGGCTCACGGCCAAAGTTAAAAAAGCTATAAACTATAAGAAAAGAGCTTTTAAAAAATATAAAAATGAAGGATCACTAGTGTCATTTAAATGTTACAAAGAACATAACAGAATATGTAAAAAGGAAATCAAGGATGCAAAAATTCAAAACGAAAGACAGATTGCAAAAGATAGTAGGACAAACCCCAAAAAATTCTTCAAATATATTAATAGTAAAAAGGTCAAGTCTGAGCATGTAGGCCCTTTACAAAATAATCTAGAGTGGGTGACTGGGGACAAAGAGAAGGCTAATTTATTAAATACTTTCTTCAGCTCTGTGTATACAAAGGAGCATGGGGGAGCTCATGTCCACAATGGGGGTGGTAGTGACACAGCCCTAAATCCACAATGGCTCAAAAGTGATATGGTCCAGAAATATTTAGACAGAATAAAGGTGGATAAAGCACCTGGACCTGATGGCATCCACCCACGGATCCTAAAAGAATTGAGCTCTGTAATTTCAAAGCCATTGTATCTAATTTTTAGGGAATCATTAATGACAGGAATAGTACCACTGGATTGGCGCAGGGCGAACGTGGTGCCTATATTTAAAAAGGGAACAAAGTCTTTACCAAGTAACTATAGACCTGTTAGTTTAACTTCTATAGTTGGGAAGATACTGGAGAGATTATTAAAAGACCACATAGACGAGTTCTTGCAGGAAAAAAATATTTTAAGCAACAGACAGCATGGGTTCATGAAAGACAGAAGTTGTCAGACAAACCTCATTTCTTTTTATGAGGTGGTAAGTAAAACCTTGGACAGAGGCGTGGCTGTGGACGTGGTATACTTGGATTTTGCAAAAGCGTTCGATACAGTTCCCCACACACGGCTCATGTGTAAGGTAAGGTCTACAGGTTTGGAAATATCGGTTTGTAAATGGATAGAAAACTGGCTAAAAGACAGAATTCAGAGAGTCGTGGTTAATGATTCTTACTCTGAATGGGCTAAGGTTATCAGTGGTGTACCCCAAGGTTCAGTGCTGGGACCCTTACTTTTTAATATCTTTATAAATGATATTGGGTCTGGGATCAAAAGTAACATTTCTGTCTTTGCAGATGACACCAAGCTATGCAGTGGAATAACGTCCTTACAGGAGGTCTCCAATTTACAAGCTGACCTCAATGCTCTGTCAAATTGGGCGACTATGTGGCAGATGAGGTTTAATGTTGATAAATGTAAAGTTATGCACTTGGGGGCTAAGAATATGCATGCATCATACATGCTAGGGGGAGTACAACTGGGGGAATCCGTAGTGGAGAAGGATCTGGGGGTTTTGGTAGATCATAAACTCAATAATAGCATGCAATGCCAAGCTGCGGTTTCCAAAGCGAGCAAAGTCCTTTCTTGTATTAAGAGAGGTATGGACTCCAGAGAGAGAGATATCATTTTGCCCCTGTTCAAATCATTAGTAAGACCTCATCTGGAATATGCAGTTCAGTTTTGGGCACCAGTTCTCAAAAAGGATATTGGGGAACTGGAGAAAGTGCAGAGAAGGGCAACCAAACTGATAAGAGGCATGGAGGAGCTCAGCTATGAGGAAAGATTAGAGGAACTGAATTTATTCACCCTTGATAAGAGGAGATTAAGGGGGGATATGATCAACATGTATAAATATATAAGGGGTCCATATAGTGAACTTGGTGTTGAGTTATTCACTTTACGGTCAACAAAGAGGACAAGGGGGCACTCTTTACGTCTAGAGGAGAAGAGATTTCATCTCCAAATAAGGAAAGGTTTCTTCACAGTAAGAGCTGTGAAAATGTGGAATAGACTCCCTGCAGAGGTGGTTCTAGCCAGCTCAGTAGATTGCTTTAAGAAAGGCCTGGATACTTTCCTAAATGTACATAATATAACTGGGTACTGACATTTATAGGTAAAGTTGATCCAGGGAAAATCCGATTGCCTCTCGGGGGATCAGGAAGGAATTTTTTTCCCCTGCTTTAGCAAATTGGAGAATGCTCTGCTGGGGTTTTTTTTGCCTTCCTCTGGATCAACTGTGGGTATAGAATGGGGTATATGGGATTGTATGATATATATATATATATATATATATATATATATATATATATATTTTTTTTTTTTTTTTTGTTTTGGTTGAACTGGATGGACTTGTGTCTTTTTTCAACCTAACTAACTATGTAACTATGTAACTATGTAACTATGTATGGCCAGGCACTATAGCACTGTGTATAAGACCTGGGGGCAACCAAGTACCAGAAGGCCTGCTGGCCTTATGGGAAAGGGGGCTGCTATAAGTGAAGAACACAGTAGCCAGAATAATGTCTGACCATCTGTGTTGGGGTAGAAGTGACAGACTGTTCAATTCTTTCACTTTTATATATTTTTTTAGTACATTGATATGATGTTGAACAATAGCTGTACTAGTACTTTATTTAGTTGATTGTGCTGTACTATTTTTATACTTACATAATACAGTCACACTTATAAAAGATATCAAAACTGAACCAATCATTGGAGCAAAAATTCTTGCATCCTATGACTGGTTCACATCTGTGAGGTGTGTTTTTGGTGCGTTCTGTTTATGGTGCATTTTACATGCTGTTTAGGCACGCTGCCATATAATTCTATAGAATGCATGTTTTGATAAAAGCGCATCACAGATGCAACATGCGGACCATTTTTAATGCATCACACCTAAAACGCATATAAAAAGCACAGTTGTACATGGGGCGTTAGATGTAAGGACCATACCACAACCACATCTCACTCGAAATAACACAGAAAGTGACGCTGCATGTACAAAAAGGCTATTGCTATTGCCTTCATTTTTAAAAAGAGGAAAATGTCACCTTAACAATCACAATAAAATGTAAGAAGATGTGCTTTAACTCATGTGCAACTGGATACTATCCAGCCAAATCAATTTAATAAATACTACTGTTATTAATGAATGTTTAATGGATACATCCCTATTTGCTGTATAAACTGTGTATTAAGAAGTGTGGAAATACAGTAACATTTATGAAGAAGGAGATGACAAATGGAGGGAACATCCTGTACCTTGCGAAGCTTGCAAAGCTAATGGACACTGAGAGTGTTACCTATAATTGCAAAGTGTTGAGTAAAAACAGCCAGCTTGCAGGGGTGCCAGTGTTAATGGCAAAGTGCTAAGAAAGTCTTTTAAATCAGGACTCTGGCTTCATTGCTAATCATATATAGTTCAGTATGTGTCATTTTCAACATCTGCTTGTAGCCCTGATGAAGAAGGATTTTTTGGCCCTGAAATGCATTGGTGTTCTTTGTTTTCTTGGACACTCAAAATTTTGGCTTGGCTTTTGGCTTGGCACCCCACTACCACTACTTACAATGCAGGGAAGCAGTCCAGAAGCTTAATGTATGATATAGCTGATTGTGCACAGCAGTTACTGCTCTTTGTTTCTCTTTTAGACAGTTCTCTGAGAATTCTGTTTTTGGTTAGGGAAGTTCAAGTTTAATAACTTGATATAAAGTTAGTCCCGGAGCCGACAGCCAAAGGGGGGTAGGCGCAGGGACGGCATGACATGTGCTTGACTGCACAGTCGCCGTCTTAAGAAGCGCCGCTTTAAGGCAAGGGGTGGGCGGAGCCGGGGGGCGGAGTCACGGCGCTCTGACGTGAGAGCGCCGTGCAATGCGGTCATTGGGCGAGCGGAGAGGAAAGGAATCGGCGGTTAAGGTAACTAGTAAGAGGCGGTTGGCGGTTCTTAGGGCTTTTAGAAGAGGAAGTCAAGTACAGGTAAAAACCTGTTGTACCCATCCATGGGATGGGAGTGGTTTTATGTACGAGGGGTTAACCTCGAAGAGTTGAATAAGGGTAGGTCACTGATACAGTTGGTTATAGCCTCAGAGACAGGGGTTGCCGTCTGGAGGTCAAGAGGTTAAAGTTGGAGTTGTTAGCAGTGACCAGTATGTTGATATGTACCCATGACACTTTGAAAGGCTGGGAATGTTTATAGTAATAAAGTTTATTAAATCTATTTTAAAGAAAATATATTTGTTTAATAAAAAGTTTAGGCCTGACGGCCATTTAATCCAAAACCTAGTCCCGTTGTGTTTATGGGGGTTTGTAGAGGGTTACCGGTTATGGAAGGTTTTATATTGGTACAGACATATATGTCACTGGGTAAGTCATACAGATGTCAAGATCAGATATTTATCTAGCATTACACCTGCTGACAAGAAAATTGTCCCCTAGAAAACGGGTTCTCAATCCTGTCCTCAAGTACCCCAACAAGCCATGTTTGCAGGTTTCCTTTATCTTGCACAGGTGCTTTAAATCAGTGTCAATGGCTTGGTATTTTGGACAGCTATTTTATCTAAGAGAAATTCCCAAAACATGGCCTGTTGGGGGTATTTGAGCACAGGGTTAAGAACCACTGCCCTAGAATACACCTAATAGCATTTCCCTAATTGTGACATGGTCTCTTAAAAAAACCCTATCTTACTAAATCAAGAGTTCCAAAAATGTATATTCCAAGCTATTGAGTTTCAACATTCTCAGCAAAGTTATTGCTCTCTGATTTACCAAAACTATCCAATGCCTGTAAAAACCTAGTTGATATAAAAATGACAACAGCAGAATTCTGCAGTAGCTTATTCTACAAGAAACCCCAGGCACCCTATGTATACAAACTGTTTCCTTTAATTTTAACATAGCAGTCGTTCACAGTCCAAATACCCTGGTATTAAAGTGGGGCTCCACTGCCCCTGACGTTTTTTTTTACAATAGTCATTAATAAAGATATTAATTTGTAAATGAGTAACTCACGTGTCCCGTCTCTAGCACTTGTGCCTTTCGTTTTTTCGCTTCTAAAAACACTATATAAAATTTCTAGCCTCGTTCTCCATCTTGCCTGTGGGCATGTGAAACCCACAGGCATTCTCTTCCGGGATTCGATTATATTACGAAATAGCTGTAATATCCCCGCCCATATCCGAGAGAAGGAGAACCGGAAGCGATGGATGGCAGCAAGAAATCAACAAAAGGTAAGTTAAAAAAAAAAAAAACGACCGTTTCGGATCGAGCTAGGTGAGTATAGTATTTTACATCTAGGTCTTAGAATAGGGTGGAGCTCCGCTTTACCCCCAAACCCAAACAAGATCCAGGAGAATTGGCTATCTCCCTTTTCTGTCATAAGAAATGGTTTTAAATGGTATTTGAAATAATCTTTCTTAGAATTAACAAATTCCTTCTCGTTTGTACACCCCGTTGGCCTTATGCCCTATAGATAGTCCTCAGCTTAAAAAAGAAGGGCAGTTTACCTTGTCTGTAGTTTAGTTAGGATATAGGATATAGAGAAGTTACAAAGTGTTTTATTTAAAGATCTGCATAGGGACTTTGACTTTGACTGAATTGGGATCATCTTCTCTTTATCATTACCAGTCCATTTAGGACTCACCTTTTGAACATCTCCAAGTCTCATACAATAAATCTAAAGCACACATCATAATTATGGGAGAAATTGTCATTGTTTAACATTTTTTTCCATTTAGAGACATTACAAACCTCAATGGCACCCTGTGCAGTGATTTGGTGCACAAATTGCTTTATTTGCAGATGACGACTTTTTGAACATTTTTAACTTTAGCCGCCAAAGGTCTGGGAGTGTGCTGAGTAAGTTCTGAGATAGATACTGTCCGGCTTTTAAACATAAATGTTTAAGGCGGCATCATTTTCTTTGTGTGAAAATAAAATACATTATGATCTTTCCACCTGGCACTGAGCTGGGAGCTTTTCTTCCCCATCCAGCGAGTGCACTTGGAATTGCCCCCTAGTGGTGAAACATTATATAGCTGGCTGGCTGCTAAAGGGACCGAAGCTACTGACTGAAGGGGAGACCATAGCAGGGTTGCCAACCTCCCGCAGAATTTTTTACTAACAAAAAATTTACTGGCAGAGCACATTTTTTTACTGAGCTCCTATTGAAAACTAACACAGTGAATATTTGAACAGTATAAACATGATATGGAAACACTGACAATACCTATGACAAAGTCATTTGCTTGATTTACACTTAAAACGTCAACACAGCATGAAATTATCAGCCCCTGATATTTACTGGCAGTTCACAGATTTTTACAAACTGTCAGTAAATTTACTGCCGGTTGGGAACCCTGGACCATAGGTTGTTTTACAGGGTGCTTATGCCGGTCATTTGTACCGGTGAGTGTTTTGTGATTGTGGTTGTTGCTCATATCCACTGCTGGAAGCCTGATACACGTACAAGTGTATATTAATACACCAGTGGAACTTTCACTTATTTTAAGGATAAATTAACAACGCTTGAACTATGATTGATCATTTTTTTTAATAGTTTTTATTCATTCAATGATTGGTTTGGAGTAGGGGTCGACCGATTATCGGCGGCTGATATTCACTTTTTTTGATGCATCGGTAATGGTCACAAACTTACCGATGTTATCGATATTGCTTCAAGGGGTTGTATCGGGGTGATGCCTGCAGCTGCAGGCATTGCCCTAGTACTGTCCTTTAGAGTGGACGGTTGATGCGGCTCAGCCCGGCTGTTAGTACAAGCAGTGGGAGGGGACATCCCCCCCCTCCCGCCACCTTCCACCGATCTGCTCGGGTCTCCCGTCCCACCGGCTTTGATCGGCTTTGTTCGGGTCTCAGCTCTAGTAACCCGGAAGCGATATCATGACATCACTTCCGGATTACTGCCATCCTAAAGGCACCAGTTTTAAAAAATATAAAGTAATCAAAAACGGAGATCTTGAAGTTTTGAATATTTTCAAGTGCAGAGGAGGAGTTTGGAGTCATAAAGAGTACCTGTGCTGCCTATTATTGTCACAAGGGATGTTTACATTCCTTGTGACAGCAATAACAGTGATACAAAAAATTAAAAGGACAGTGTAAAAATAAAAAGTTTAAATCTACAGAATATTGGCACCTGATATCGGCTATCGCCCTGAAAGGCAGCCGAAAAATCGGCTAAGGCCGCCAGCTGTAATCACATGCAGAAAATCCAACCTGGCATTTGTCTGGAACAGTAATGCCGCGTACACACTACCGGACTTTCCGGCAGACTAGGTCCGGCGGGCTTCCCAACAGACTTTAGTCAGAGTTCCGACAGACCTTCCGAACGAACGGACTTGCCCACATACGAACGGACGAAGTCCGTTCGCTTTGAACGTGATGACGTACGACAGGACTAAAAAAGGAAGTTCAATAGCCAATAGCTGCCCTTGCGTCGTATTTGGTCCGTCGGACCAGCATACAGACGAATGGTTTTCCCGATAGGAATTGAGTCCGTCGGACAGATTTGAAACGTTCTAAACGTTTGAAATGTTCTATTTCTAGGTCCATCTGATTTTGAAAGTCTTGAAAAGCTGTGTATTTTAAAAAGGTGCTCTAGCCAAAGCTTTTTTGGTCACACTTTTTTATCTTCATGCATAGAATGCAGATTCAGCCTTTAGAACTTTAAAACACTAGAACAGAAATGGACTGTTAACACTCAAGGAAAAGGAAAAGTTGTTTTTTTTGCTTGAGAAGTGACTTTGTCAGGTCAAGTGATGTTTTGTGAACAGTAAAGGGCAGCAATGCCCAGATTTGACACATTCGCTGTTAAATGTGAATGTGTGCATCAAGCAGGTAAGCAATTGTAGATCAGTTGACTGCATAATTGTGTCTTAGGGGGCAAGGAGACATTCTCATCCAAGTGTTACTCAAGAGCTTTGCTTATATATTAGAAGACAATGCTTCTCATTTCATATCAATATCAATGCCATCTAATTGATTAGAGGGGACATTAAAAGTTTACCTTTCTCCCCTGCAATGTGTTACAGTTAAAGTTACATTAAAACCCCTTCACCGTACGCAAATATGCGGCCTTGGGGTCAAAGGGGTTGTACTGGGGTGATGCATGACCCTAGTACTGTTTTTTAGAGACGACGGTTGGCTTTCTTATGATGACAATCGATGCTGACAGTATTCAAAACAGCCAAATTGGTGTTTTAAATGCTTTTAAGTGCAAAGGAGGGATTTGGGGTCTTATAGACCCAGATCCCTCCATAAAGAGTACCTGTCACTGCCTATTACTAAAAGTGATCAGATTTTTTTTTTTTTTAAAGGGACAGTGTAAAAAAAATAAAAATAAATGAAAGCACCCCATCTCTCGAACCTATTTGCGCTCGCAAATGTAAACAGTGTTAAAACCACACATGTGAGGTATCGCCACAATCGTTAGAGCGAGAGCAATAATTCTAGTACAAGACCTCCTCTTTAACTCTAAACTGGTAACCTGTAAAAAATTTGAAAGATTCGCTTATGGAGATTTTTAAGTATCGTAGTTTGTCGCCATTCGACGAGTGTCCGCAATTTTAAAGCATGACATGTTAGGTATCTACTGTATTTACTCAGCGTAACATCATCTTACACATCATACATAAGAATTGGGCTAACTTTACTGTTTTTTTTTTTTTTTTTATTCATGAAAGTGTATTTCTTCCCAAAAAATTGCATTTGAAAGATCGCTGCGCAAATACTGTGTGACATAAAATATTGCAACAATCGTTGTTTTATTTTTCAGGGTCTCTGCTAAAAATATATATATAATGTTTGGGGGTTATATTTTCTAGCAAAAAATACAGATTTTAACTTGTAAGCAACAAGTGTCAGAAAAAGGCTTACGCAGGGGTGATCTCTCCAGCAGAGTAACATTCAAAGTTTTTCCAGTATTTCCCCAGGACTCGACCCAGGGGCTTACAGGTGGCCCCTTTTATATTGGTTGACCTGTAGAGGGCGGCAAACTTTGCCAGAAATGGCGGCAAAAATATTAATCCTTACAGTTTAGTTACTTCCAACATACAGGTCAACCTAAGGACACAGGAAAACATAAAGGCATTGTAACATTTGGCACCTGGCTGGCTTAACTAACATTAGGAAAAGCAAGTGCTTACACAGGAAGACAAGTTAACCGCCTGTAGGCACCTGCCTGCATGCAGGTAGACTGACCAGGTCATGCAAATAGCAGCGACCGGTCAGCCTACATTAATGACAGGCTGACAGCGTCTGCAGCTGTCTGCATGTAGCCACACACCAACACTGAGTCTAGGCTTGGACATCCACAGGTAAATGAGCAGTGTGCAGCTACATGCAAACAGCGGCAGTCGCTGTCATCCTGTTATTAGTTTATATGGGCTGACTGGACACTTATTCGCATTACCCGATTATTCCACCCTCAAGAATTTGCCGCTGGAATGTAAAGAATGCAGATAACCGGCCCTGTGAAGAAGGCCATAGAATAACGAAGAAGCAGCAGCAGACTGATGAGGTTATTTGTTTACTCTGCTTTTTCTGTATGTTCCTTGTCAGCTCATGTGTATGCAGCATAGCCTGACTGTAATGCCGCATACACACGGTCGGAATTTTCGATGGAAACAGTCCGATGGGAGCTCTTCATCGGATTTTCTGACCGTGTGTATGCCCATCGGTCTTTTTCTGTCGGAATTTCCAACGGACTTTGGATTGAGAACCTGTTCTTAATTTTTCCGACGGAAAACCTTTCTATCCGATTTTCCAATCGTGTGTATGCAATTCCGACATGCAAAATTCCAACGCATGCTCGGAAACTATTCGACGCATGCTCAGAAGCATTAAACTTCCCTTTTATAGTGCAGTCGAATGTGTTGTATGCCGTGGTGTTATTGACCATCGGAATTTGGTGTGACCGTGTGTAGGCAAGACAGTTTGAGCGAAATTCCGACGGGAAAACCATTAGAGCTTTTTCCGACGAGAATTCCGACCGTGTGTACGCAGCATTAGTGCTACCCCTCCCTTTCTATTCTACTTTACAGAGGTCTAATATCAAGAGACTCAAGAATCGTGGATCCTTTCGCCGTTGATCCCATCCCCTCTAGAGGCAACACTAGTATTTTTTTTTTTTTTGTTACTATTTCAGAAGTATTCAGCTAAGTCCCATAATACACTAGGTCCTCATTGTTTCTCAGCCTTTTGGGCAGTGGCGGCCACTACATTAGGGGCGCTTCCCCCCTAATCCATGCACCCGGCCCCTAATCTACATGCAGGGTGCTGGACGCATGGATTTCAATGTTTTTTTTTCTTTTTTGAAGCACATGATTAGAGCCTAATGCAAGTGAGGGGGTGTCACAGGTACTCACCCGGGCCGAGATGCTGAGAGCTGCTCCCCTTGCGACTAGGTGCACGATGCCCCTGGAATGGGTACAGGAGGCACCGGGCACAAAGATGCACGGGTTGCCAGCAGGTGGGTTGCAGGTGGTGTGCAGTAGGGCTGTTGACCGTGTGGAGATGAAGCTGCACTGGAAGTAGACACCTGGCAGGACCAACACAAGGCAGAGGCTGTAGAGGGACCAGGTTACACACTGGAAGATAGTCCGGAGGTGCATAGGCGGAAGAACCACATAATAGGAAGTCCAGGAAGCCAGGCCGAGGGTCAAACACAGGTAAGCAGGCAGAAGGATCTCCGAGAGGCAAGCCAGGGGGTCAGACACTGGTACGTAGCAGAAGAATGTCCAGGAGGCAAGCCAGAGGGTCAAACACAGGTAAGCAGGTAGGAGGATATCCAAGAGGCAAGCCAGAGGGTCAAGCACTGACAAGTAGCAGAAGAATGTCCAGGAGGCAAGCCGAGGGTCAAACACAGGTAAGCAGGCAGAAGGATATCCAAGAGGCAAGCCAGGGGGTCAAACACAGGTAGCAACAGGAGAATGTCCAGGAGGCAGGGCGAGGGTCAAACACAGATGAGCAGGCAGGAGAAGTATCCAAGAGGCAAGCCAAGGGATCAAACACAGGTAAGTAACAGCAGAATGTCCAGGAGGCAGGCCGGGGGTCAAACACAGGTAAGCAGGCAGAGGAGTATCCAAGAAACAAGCCAAGGGGTCAAACACTGGAGAGTAGCAGAGGTGGTCAGAAGAGGTCCGGGTCAAGCACAGGTAATCAGGCAGGTACTGAGGAACAGGATACAGGATACAGGAGCCAGGTACTCAGGAAGTAGAGACAACAAACCAGCAATTTCATAAGGGAAGGAGAAGGCCTTTTATAGGCCAGGTAAGTGGTCAGGTGGGGTAACTGGGCGAGTGCGCATGCGCACCCGCTTTCTGACAGAGCCGCGCACGGACGTGCGCCGCGTTGGGTGAGCCAGGACACATACCCGAGCGCCGTGTACCCGCGCATGCGCACCTGCCGTCCCGCGTACCTGTGTGCGCTGCTGAACCGCTCTGCCGCGCATGCGTGCTCTAGGGAACCGGCGCTGGAGCGCGATATTTCTCTGACAGGGGGGCAGGTTTGTTCGCGGCCCCCCAAAAATATTGATCACCTGCTTTTGGCTAAGATCAAGTGTAGTATCTTATCTTATCAGTGTCACATAGAGGTGAACAGTGCCTCTGCTGAGGAGCCCTCCCAAGGCGAGGAAACTGAATGAGCATGCACCACTTAAGGTGTGGATCGGGATTAAAAACCTTGGCATGGAGGGAGCTGGCGAGCCTGGTGCCTCTTGGTTTGAATGGTGTTGCCTGGTCTGGTCATGAGCTGGGAAGGCAGAGAACCCTTGGTGTCTGTACCCCCTGGGAGTATCACTATGAGTCTGGAAAACTCATTCTGATAACAGTGCACAAGGTCATGTCACTTCTCCTTTTTTCTGCACCTTGGCTCTGGGAGCTAGGCCTTTTGGTAGAAACTGGCATAGGTACCTATTAGGTACTGGCATAGTGCACTTGCACTGGTTGCCCGTTATAAAAAAAAAAAAACATTTTTACACAAGTTTGTCACTTTCACTTTTGTCTGTGTTTCTTTTTCACTTGGATGGAGGGTATGGGTCCTCAGGCCTACCCTGACGTCTAGGGGAGGATGCGTGGTCATTGGGCTCCTTCCTCCCCTGAATCAGGGGGTCTCTCGTTGAGGGAGCCCCTCACCCAATACTCGTTGGTTGACTAGGTGGACCAAGTTTGTCTGTCAGAAGCTTTGCGCCCCAAGAGGTCACGGTAGGGTCCTACTTCCTCAGGGGGTAGACTAGAGACACATCCATAAGTGCACTTTTGTGTTTGTGTTTTTCACATGTACTTTTTTTGTAGGGGCCACATAATGCTTTTGGAGTAAAGCAGAGTAATGCATGATGTGGTAGTTCGGGGAACATGTCTCTGCACAATGCGTTGATTCAATGTAATTTATTATGTGATTGGAACAGTATTGTAATGTAGTGTATTTACTGTATGTGCTGCGTAGCAGTACAGGGTGGAATATACCTTGAGTAAGTATTGTATTTTTTATTTACAGTAAACCCCCCTCCATCGCTGGGGTTATGTTCCGGACCCACCCGCGAAAAGTGAAAAACCGCAAAATAGAAAGACCCTATTTAAATACACCCTAGGCATGTTTTGTTAATTTTTTAATAGCATTTAAAGGTCTTTAAACACACTTTTATGCAATAGAAACACATTAAAGATAGAGAGAGAGATCAAGAGGATTTTTAAAACACAAAAATATTGTCTTAACAGTACAGTATACTGTACAGTACAGTAAAAAATAGAGTACATAACTGCGAAAATAGCAAAATATTACCACAATATCAGAATAACAGGTCCTAATTAAAATACCGCGATATACCGGGACCGCAATAACTGAACCGCAATATAGCGGGGGTTTACTGTATACAATTTTTTTTATATTTTCAACAGCTAGGTCCTCTTTGCTTCTCAGCCTTATGGTTAAGATCAAGTGTAGTATCTGTTTTTATCAGTGTCCAGTAGGGGAGCTCTGCTGTCATTCTAACCTTCTGGCTAGGATGGCTGGCTGTATAGTATCCCTGCTGGTATGATGGAGGTCCTGAGGGATCTTCCCCCATGGGAAAGAAACTGGATGAAGAGTCCACTGGGTGAATGAATGAATGAATGAATGAATGACTTGTATAGCGCTGAATGAATGAATGACTTGTATAGCGCTACCTATGCGAACTGAATCGCCTCAGGGCGCTTTTGCCACTGGTGTCCACTGGGTGAGGTGGAAGTCGGGAGTATTTCTCTGATGTGGAGGATTCCTGACAGGGAGGGGTCTTTCCTCTTTGGGAGCAGACCATATGATACATCCTAGTGGACTTTTGTGTGCTTTTACTGACAATTTTTTTTATTCACTTTGGTGTTTTGTTTTTAAACACCACACCACGGGTTTGTAAAAAGAAAAAAAATAGGTGCACTTTGCCTCATCCGCTCTGGGTGGTCTTAAATGATGCAGAAAGGGGCACTGATAGGGTGGCATCAAAGCTGCTTTATGCATCATTACATTGAGAGTGCAGGTGCCATGGCAGCTCAGTGAGGCCCGCATGTCTACAGTCTTCTGGGTTGAATGATGTGGAGGACAGCCCTGGAGGTGGGTCCCCTCCATAAGACTTATTTTGTTTATTTTCAATGCTGCTGTGTGACTTTTTTTAGAACACTTTTTTAGTTTTGCTGTGATCTTTTGGTCACTTAAATATGTAAATGTTGCCAACAAATATGATCTGTGCTTACAGGTGTCCCCAATATTTATACTCGCTGGCTGACCAAAGAAATCTGATTGTCGGTGACAGATTATAGGGTCTGTGTCAACGTGCTTTTGTTCGCTTCACAGCTTCTTCTCCTCTCAAATAAGTCTATGGGAATGCTAAACCCGCTGGGTCAAATGCACCTGTCAATGAATTTTGAATGATCTTAGAAGCATCTTAAACGATATTAAAAGCACACTGTATTTGCCCATCAAAGCCTGTCGACAAAGATCATATAAAATGTTGCAGCTTACTTCATTATCTATCTATGTATAGAATAAACATAGGGTAAAATGTCATGCAGCATATCGGCCCGCCAGTAATAAGACTTTACAGTAGAAGGTACCGTATCTCTGTACAGGAACCACCTTGCATCTTGATTGTTTTCTTTTTTCTCTTTTCTTTTCCCCCTTGCTAATTCATTTGTTTAACACTTTATACCTTTCTCTTATTAATTCTACCACCTTTGAGAACCAGTTATCTGGGAACCACCCCTTCTGTCTTCCTGACACCTCTAATAATATCTCAGTCTCAGATCATTGTAGTGAGTAACAAAGATACAATCCACACATGGCTGTGGGAGACAGCATCCTCACGTATCCAACTTATTGCCTGTGTACCTTTTACCTGGCAAATTTCATTTTGGACAATTGTTAACTTCTTCTTAGAAAAAAAAAAAAAAGATCAAACCATTAAAATAACAGAAAATATCTCGGTTTATAGTGATATTCCTATAAGGGTGTTTACCACCCATTTAACTTGGATACTACAATGGCATATACAACCTACTTTATTGTTACTTGATCACTGCTGTGATAGTTGATACTTTAGCCAAGAAGTTATTAGGCTGCCACAAGGAGAGCATTTAGTGCATAATAAATATTGCACAAGGGATAAGTACACCTCCCATTCTTTTTTCCTCAGCCAGCCGCTATTATTCCCGAACCGCCGCTATGATTG
>CM053026.1:233160942-233218057 GCA_028564925.1 Lithobates sylvaticus
TTCTTCTTCTTCTTCCGATGTTGACCCGTCGCTGTCTCTGCCCGGAATGCCTGTGCCGCTCTGCGCTGGGACTTATATAGGGACATGGGGGACAGGGTCACATGTTCATGTCACATGGTGACCCCGCCCCATTGCGATGTCACAGTCCCAGCATCCTCCGGGACTGTGACAACACAAGGGGGCGGGGTCACCATGTGACATGTGCATGTGACCCTGTCCCCATGCCCCTATATAAGTCCCAGCGCAGAGCGGCACAGGCATTCCGGGCAGAGAGAGCGTCGGGTCAACATCGGAAGAAGAAGAACAAGAAGAAGGACAAGAAGAAGAAGGCGGCGCCGGCGGCGCGGAAGACGACGACCGCCGCAAGAACAGAAGAGACCCCCGGAAGACCCCCGAAGGCGGATCGAGACCCCCAGACGACGGCGGCAACGACGAAGAAGGTAGCCGGACTCCTCCGTTCGTGAAAGAGCTAGGTAAAAGAGCAGAAGAGAGCGGAGGAGTCCGGCGAGAAGACCCCCAAGACGGAAGAAGACCCCCGGAGCAGTGCAATAAAATATTTTTTCAAAAGTGTGTGTGTTTTTGTACTTTACATTTTACACCTTAGGTGAATGGGTAGGGGTACATCGTACCCCATACTCATTCACATAGGGTGGGGGGCCGGGATCTGGGGGCCCCCTTATTAAAGGGGGTTCCCAGATTCCGATAAGCCCCCGCCCGCAGACCCCGACAACCAACGGCCAGGGTTGTCGGGAAGAGGCCCTTGTCCTCATCAACATGGGGACAAGGTGCTTTGGGGTGGGGGGGCCGCACGGCCCCCCTTTCCCCAGGGCACCCCCCATGTTGAGGGCACGCGGCCTGGTACGGCTCAGGAGGGGGGGGCGCTCGTTCGTCCCCACCCCTTTCCTGGCCTGCCAGGCTGCGTGCTCGGATGAGGGTCTGACATGGATTTGGGGGGAACCCCCACGCCGTTTTTTTCGGCGTGGGGAGTCCCTTTAAATCCATGCCACGGTGCTGGTGCCACAACACTGCAACCCCTCACAGATACTGTACTCTGAGCACAGCAAGTGAGACCTGTTGCAAAGCATTGATTAGGTGCTAAAAATTGTAATTACACGCCCCATTGAAACAGGGGCTGAAAAATTGTGCCTTAGGCACTGGTGCTGGTGCCACAACACTGCAACCCCTCACAGATACTGTACTTGGAGCACAGCAGTCAGACATGTTGCGAAGCATTGCTTAAAAAATTGTAATTACACGCCCCTGTTAAACAGGGGCTGAAAAATTGTGCCTTAGGCAACGGTGCTGGTGCCACAACACTGCAACCCCTCACAGATACTGTACTTGGAGCACAGCAGTCACACCTGTTGCGAAGCATTTTTTTAAAAAATTGTAATTACACGCCCCTGTTATACAGGGGCTGAAAAATTGTGCCTTAGGCACTGGTGTGGTGGCACCCAGAAACAAAAATGTTCTTCCAAGCTATCAAGGAATGGATCATTGAGGAGGAGGAAGAGGATAGTCAGTGAACATAACAGGACAGTCACTCAGCATCAGCATAGGCAGTCTTGAAGGGATGTGACATTATAAATTATTCAGTTATATCCGCTTCAGGTGCCTGGTAGCTGGTGGTGATCCAAGACTGATTCATTTTTATGAAGGTCAGTCGATCAACCGAGTCGGTGGACAGGCGCACCCTGTGATCAGTGACAAATCCTCCAGCAGCACTGAATGTGCGTTCGGAAAGAACGCTGGATGCAGGACAGGCCAGTAGCTCAATTGCATACTGTGCAAGCTCTGGCCAGTGATCCATCCTCAAGACCCAGTAAGCCAGAGGATTTTCGGTGGGAAAGGTGTCCAAGTCTGACCTTGCCCCTAGGTATTCCTGCACCATGTATATCAGACGCTGGCGATGGTTGCTGGAACCGATCATACCTTGGGGCTGCGGACTAAAAAATTGTCTGAACGCATCGGTCAGACGTCCACCTTCCCCACCGCTCCTTCTGCTACTGACCGAAGCCTCAGCAACTCGTCGTCCAGGACCAGGAGTTTGTAACCTCCCAGTTTCTGGGAACGCGTTGCACAGACCTTTCTGCAAGGCCTCCCTGAGATGTCTCATCCTCTGCTCCCTCTGCGACGGCAAGATAAGGTCCGCAACCTTACCCTTGTACCGTGGATCAAGGAGAGTGGCCAGCCAGTAATGGTCCCTCTCCTTGATCCGAAGAATACGAGGATCCTTCCGCAGGCTTTGCAGGATCAGGGAGGCCATGCAACGTAGGTTAGCTGAGGCATTCGGTCCGGAGTCTTCTGGGTCACTGAGGACGACATGATTGCCAGCCACCTCCTCCCAGCCACGTACAAGTCCACTGGTTTGTTGGGACTGTACATCATCCCTAAAAGACTGCTGCTGCTGATGCTGATGCTGAGTGCCAGGCTCCACCTCCATGCTCACACAATCCTCCTCCTCCTCCGCCTCCTCTTCCTCATCCTCTTCCTGTGTGATGGGTGGGACAGAAGGAACACTGTCTGGATAAAGGGGGCCTTGAGAGGCAAGGAAGTCCTCCTCTTCCTGCCTCTGTTCTGCCTCAAGTGCCCTGTCCATTATCCCACGCAGAGTATGCTCCAACAGGTGGACAAGAGGTACAGTGTCACTGATGCATGCACTGTCACTGCTCACCATCTTCGTGGCCTCCTCAAATGGTAAGAGGACAGTGCATGCATCCCTGATCATGCTCCACTGGCGTGGGGAAAAAAAGCCAAGCTCCCCTGACCCTGTCCTGGTGCCGTAGTCGCAAAGGTACTCATTGATGGCCCTCTGCTGCGTGTGCAGTCGCTGCAGCATGGCCAACGTTGAGTTCCACCTGGTGGGCATGTCACATATTAGGCGGTTCTTGGGCAGGTTCAGCTCCTTTTGCAGCTCAGTCAGCCGAGCACTGGCATTATAAGATCGGCGGAAATGCACACAGACTTTCCTGGCCTGCCTCAGGACATCCTGTAAGCCTGGGTCCCTGCCCAAGAACCGCTGCACCACCAGGTTGAGGACTTGAGCCATACAGGGCACATGGGTGAGCTGCCCCTGTCGCAGGGCGGAGAGGAGGTTGGTGCCATTGTCAGAAACCACCATTCCTGGCTTAAGCTGGCGTGGCGTCAAACAACTCTCGGCCTGCCCCTGCAGAGCTGCCAGAACCTCTGCCCCAGTGTGGCTCCTGTCCCCCAAACACACCAGCGCAAGCACGGCATGGCATCTTTTTGCCTGCGTACTCGCGTGGCCCCTTGTACGCCTACGGAGCACCGCTGGTTCCGAGGACAGAGCACTCGAAGAGGACATGGAGGAAGAAGAAGAGGAGGGGGTGGAGGAGAGAGGTGTGTCACAACCAGTAGTAGCATTTTGGAGGCGTGGTGGCGGAACAACCTCCAACACTACTACACCTTGTCCTGCATCCCTCCCAGCTGCCAATAGAGTGACCCAATGGGCCGTGAAAGAAAGATAACGTCCCTGTCCATGCCTGCTGGACCATGAGTCAGCGGTAATATGCACCTTACCACTGACCGCCCTGTCCAGCGAGGCATGGACATTGCCTTCCACATGCCGGTAGAGAGACGGAATCGCCTTCCGTGAGAAAAAGTGGCGTTTGGGAACCTGCCACTGAGGAACCGCACATTGAACATACTCACGGAAGGGGGCCGAGTCTACCAACTGAAAAGGCAGCAGTTGAAGTGCTAGCAATTTAGCCAAGCTAGCATTCAACCGCTGGGCATGTGGATGGCTGGGAGTATACTTCTTTTGACGGTCCAGCAGCTGGGGCAGGGAAATTTGCCTGCTACAATCGGACGTCGGTGTACTGCAAGTACTTGGTTGTGACACACCTAATTCTACACCTTCAGTCCTCTCAGAGCACCTTTCAGAGAGGACTGAAGATATAGTGGGGATGGAGATCCCAGCTGATGAGGAGCAAGGAGAGGTCCCCTTTGTTCTTTGGTGTGGGTCTTTTATGTGTGCTTGCCAACGAGCTGCATGGCAGGTCGACATATGTCTGCTCATGCTTGTGGTGCCCAAGCGGCTGATGTTTTGGCCACGTGAGATACGCTTGAGACAAATATTGCAAATAGCAGTGGTGCGATCTGATGCACTCGTCTCAAAAAAGGCCCACACCAAAGAACTTTTGTGATAACGTGCAGAGGCAGCGCCCTGCACAGGCGGAGCTCTGCGGTGTGATACAGTTGGTGTGCTGGCCTCTAGCTGGCCTCCAGGGGGCATCCTGCCTCGTTGGACATGTGCCGCCGCATCCTCCTCCTCCTCCTCCTCCTCCTCTCTCCCTTCAGGCACCCACGTGGAGTCAGTGACCTCATCATCCCCTCCCTCTTCACCACTAGAGCAAACCTGGCAGTAAGCTGCAGCTGGTGGAACAGTACTGCCAGATTGCTGTTCTTCAGCATCCCCTCTCTATGCGCACACACTACTGCCTTCCTCAAGCTGGGTATCATCATCCGAGCCTTCGAATCGTTGGGCATCCTCCTGGAGCATGTACCCAACACTGTGCTCAAACAGTTCGGGGGACTCCTCAGGAGGACATGGTGGGTCTAGGGAAGGGGTGGCTGATGATGCCATTGAGTACGCGTTGGCAGCTGCTCTGCCAGTACCCTGAGCCTGGGTGAGAGAGGATGAGGAGGATGAGGAGGGCTTGGTCATCCATTCTACCAAGCCTTCGGCATGATGCGGCTCAACATGTCCAGCTGCCGAAAACAAAGACAAGCGTGTCCCATGGCCACCTGCTGATGACGATGCACGACCACGTCCACGACCAGCACTGTTGTCTCTAGAAACAGAGCCTGCTTGCCCTGTGTTCTTGCCTCAGGACGGTCTGCCTCTCCTTGGCGGTCTTCCAGCCATTGTAGTCGGTAGTGTATATTGTATAAAAAATAGAGCTCCTATGTGTGCTCACAACACACTGTAGGTCCTATGGGTGCTGACACAAACACACTATAGGTACTATGTGTGCTGCTGAAAAGGAAATATAGGACCTATGTGTGCTGCCACAAACACACTATAAGTCCTATGGGTGCTCACACAAACACACTATAGGTACTATGTGTGCTGCTGACAAGAAAATATAGGACCTATGTGTGCTGCCACAAACACACTATAAGTCCTATGGGTGCTCACACAAACACACTATAGGTACTATGTGTGCTGCTGACAAGAAAATATAGGACCTATGTGTGCTGCCACAAACACACTATAAGTCCTATTGGTGCTCACACAAACACACTATAGGTACTATGTGTGCTGCTGACAAGAAAATATAGGACCTATGTGTGCTGCCACAAACACACTATAAGTCCTATGGGTGCTCACACAAACACACTATAGGTACTATGTGTGCTGCTGACAAGAAAATATAGGACCTATGTGTGCTGCCACAAACACACTATAAGTCCTATGGGTGCAGACAAAAACACTATAGGTACTATGTGTGCTGCTGACAAGAAAATATAGGACCTATGTGTGCTGCCACAAACACACTATAAGTCCTATGGGTGCAGACACAAACACACTATAGGTACTATGTGTGCTGCTGACAAGAAAATATAGGACCTATGGGTGCTGCCACAAACACACTATAAGTCCTATGGGTGCTGACACAAACACACTATAGGTACTATATGTGTGCTGCTGACAAGAAAATATAGGACCTATGTGTGCTGCCACAAACACACTATAAGTCCTATGGGTGCTGACACAAACACACTATAGGTACTATATGTGTGCTGCTGACAAGAAAATATAGGACCTATGTGTGCTGCCACAAACACACTATAAGTCCTATGGGTGCTCACACAAACACACTATAGGTACTATGTGTGCTGCTGACAAGAAAATATAGGACCTATGTGTGCTGCCACAAACACACTATAAGTCCTATGGGTGCAGACAAAAACACTATAGGTACTATGTGTGCTGCTGACAAGAAAATATAGGACCTATGTGTGCTGCCACAAACACACTATAAGTCCTATGGGTGCTGACACAAACACACTATAGGTACTATATGTGTGCTGCTGACAAGAAAATATAGGACCTATGTGTGCTGCCACAAACACACTATAAGTCCTATGGGTGCTGACACAAACACACTATAGGTACTATGTGTGCTGCTGAAATGGAAATATAGGACCTATGCGTGCTGCCACAAACACACTATAAGTCCTATGGGTGCAGACACAAACACACTATAGGTACTATGTGTGCTGCTGACAAGAAAATATAGGACCTATGGGTGCTGCCACAAACACACTATAAGTCCTATGGGTGCAGACACAAACACACTATAGGTACTATATGTGTGCTGCTGACAAGAAAAAATATAGGACCTATGTGTGCTGCCACAAACACACTATAAGTCCTATGGGTGCTGACTGACACAAACACACTATAGGTACTATGTGTGCTGCTGAAAAGGAAATATAGGACCTATGTGTGCTGCC
Organism: Lithobates sylvaticus; assembly: GCA_028564925.1. Classification (NCBI taxonomy): domain Eukaryota; kingdom Metazoa; phylum Chordata; class Amphibia; order Anura; family Ranidae; genus Lithobates; species Lithobates sylvaticus. Next base: position 233,167,426 of record CM053026.1, read on the forward strand.
ACAAACACACTATAAGTCCTATGGGTGCAGACACAAACACACTATAGGTACTATGTGTGCTGCTGACAAGAAAATATAGGACCTATGGGTGCTGCCACAAACACACTATAAGTCCTATGGGTGCAGACCCAAACACACTATAGGTACTATGTGTGCTGCTGACAAGAAAATATAGGACCTATGGGTGCTGCCACAAACACACTATAAGTCCTATGGGTGCTGCCACAAACACACTATAGGTACTATATGTGTGCTGCTGACAAGAAAATATAGGACCTATGTGTGCTGCCACAAACACACTATAAGTGCTATGGGTGCTGACACAAACACACTATAGGTACTATATGTGTGCTGCTGACAAGAAAAATATAGGACCTATGTGTGCTGCCACAAACACACTATAAGTCCTATGGGTCCTGACACAAACACACTATAGGTACTATATGTGTGCTGCTGACAAGAAAATATAGGACCTATGTGCGCTGCCACAAACACACTTTAAGTCCTATGGGTGCTGACACAAACACACTATAGGTACTATATGTGTGCTGCTGACAAGAAAATATAGGACCTATGTGTGCTGCCACAAACACACTATAAGTCCTATGGGTGCTGACACAAACACACTATAGGTACTATATGTGTGCTGCTGACAAGAAAATATAGGACCTATGTGTGCTGCCACAAACACACTATAAGTCCTATGGGTCCTGACACAAAACACACTATAGGTACTATATGTGTGCTGCTGACAAGAAAATATAGGAACTATGTGTGCTGCCACAAACACACTATAAGTCCTATGGGTGCTGAGTGACACAAACACACTATAGGTACTATATGTGTGCTGCTGACAAGAAAATATAGGTCCTATGTGTGCTGCCACAAACACAATATGGCTCCTATAAATCCCTGCCTGGTATGGGACAGAAGGTTGGGACGGAAGTTGGGGTGCAATGCTGTTCTAACAGCACTGCGATTGATGCTACTGCTATGCTGTACTAACAGCACGCACACACCAGACTAATCCCCAGCAGCAGCTAATATCACACTCACTGTGCAATCAGCAGCAATGAATGATCAGTATTCAGTAATGATGAATGACTCAGGTAGCAATGGTTTAGCAAAGAAATAGCAATCAAGCAAAGAAGCAAATCAGCAGACTGCTCTCCCTAAAGCCGGAACACATGCGACGGCGTGGCGGCCTTTTATATGGTGGGGCGTGTACTAAAGCCCCTGAGCTTTAATTGGCTACAGGCGTCCTGCCTGTAGCCAATTATTGCTCTCCTAGTTTCCGGCGCTGTGATTGGCCAAGCATGCGGGGTCACAGTGCATGCTTGGCCAATCATCAGCCAGCAATGCACTGCGCCGGCCGCAATGCATTGCGGGCCGCTCGCATCACACGAATGTGATGCGAACGGCCCAAATAGTTCTGGGCTCGCCGAGCGAGCGAACGCCCGGTGCTCGATTCGAACGTGGGTTCGAATCGAGCACCGGGCCCATCTCTACTCGCGAGTGTACGTAAAGTGAGTGTCCGTAAATCGGGGTATGCCTGTACACCACAGAATGCACTGTAGATATAGGCTACTCTAGATGCAGAGTATATATATATATATATATATACACACACACACAATATCTCACTAAAGGGAGTACACCCCTCACATTTTTGTAAATATTTTATTGTATCTTTTCATGTGACAGCACTGAAGAAATTACACTTTCCTACAATTAGTGAGTGTACAGCTTGTATAACAGTGACAATTTGCTGTCCCCTCAAAATAGCTCAACACACAGCCATTAATGTCGAAACCCATAACAACAAAAGTGAGTACACCCCTAAGTTAAAATGTCCAAATTGGGCCCAAAGTGTCAATATTTTGTGTGGCCACCATTATTTTCAGGCTACCTTACCATACTACTACCTTAACCCTCTTGGGCATGGACTTCACCAGAGCTTCATAGGTTGCCACTGGAGTCCTCTCCCACTCCTCCATGATGACATCACAGATCTGGTGGATGTTAGAGACCTTGCGCTCCTCCACCTTCCGTTTGAGGATGCCCCACAGATGCTCAATAGGGTTTAGGTCTGGAGACATGCTTGGCCAGTTCATCACCTTTACCCTCAGCTTCTTTAGCAAGGGGTCATTATCATGTTGGAATATTGCCCTGCAGCCCAGTCTCCGAAGTGAGGTGATCATGCTCTGCTTCAGTATGTCACAGTACATGTTGACATTCATGGTTCCCTCAATGAACTGTGGCTCCCAGTGCCGGCAGTACTCATTCAGCCCCAGACCATGACACTCCCACATCCATGCTTGACGGTAGGCAAGACACATTTGTCTTTGTACTTCTCACCTGGTTGCCGCCACACACGCTTCACACCTTCTGAACCAATTAAGTTTATCTTGGTCTCATCAGACCACAGGACATGGTTCCAGTAATCCATGTCCTTAGTCTGCTTGTCTTCAGCAAACTGTTTGCAGGCTTTCTTATGTATCATCTTTAGTAGAGGCTTCCTTCCATGGATGGACTTACCTGTCCATGGATTTCATTGTGGAGTTACACAACTCTCAGTGCAACAAAGTTATACTTATGGTGGTTGATTGATTCTTGAAAATGTCTCATTGCATTCCACTTAAGAAGTTGCCCACATCTAAGGAACTAGCTTCCATTTTTGCTCAGGAGATCCTTCGCTTACATGGGCTACCCAATGTGATCGTCTCCGACAGTGGTAGTTAATTTGTGTCCCAATTCTGGCAAGCCTTTTGTGCACAGTTGGGAATTCAGCTTGCTTTTTCCTCTGCGTATCACCCGCAGTCTAATGGGGCCGCAGAATGAGCCAACCAGTCCTTGGAGCAGTTTCTATGTTGCTATATTTCTAGCCATCATAACAACTGGTCAGACCACTTACGTTGGGTGGAGTTTTCTCACAATAGTGCCATGAATTCTGCTTCCTGATTGTCCCCGTTTATGGCGAACTATGGTTTCCAACCATCCATGTTGCCCGACTCATTTGCTCCTCAGAGCATTTCTGCATTAGAGGAGCATCTCTGTGGTCTTCATTCCACTTGGGTACAAGTCCAGTAGTCCTTGCGACATGCCAATGATAGGTACAGACTCCATGCTGACCACAGACACCTGCCTGTGCCTTCTTACCAGGTTGGGGACAGGGTTTGGCTGTCATCTCTCAACCTCCGACTCCGTGTTTCCTCACTGAATTTGGCACCTCGGTTTATTGGGCCTTTCCATATTCTCTAACCCAGTAGCTTACACTTTAGACCTTCCTTTCGAATATGCGTATCCCAGATGTATTTCATACCCCCTTATTAAAACCTTTGGTCTGAAAAAGCTTCACCACCTCGTGCCACATCCTCACCCAGTGCAGGTTGAGAACCATGAGGAGTATTAAGTACAGTCCATTGTTGACTCCCATAGGTTTCGTGGGCGCATACAGTACCTGGTTCATTGGAAAGGGTACGGTCCTGAGGGACGTTCTTGGGTCTCATCGTCGGACGTACATGCCCCTGTCCACCTCCGTGCTTTCCATAGACATTTTTCCCTCAAACCTGGGGTCCTCCGAGGGGGAGAGGTCACTGTCAGGGCTGGGCTCAGCCCTTCCTTCTTAGAGCAGGCCGCTCAGTTGTCGGTTAATTGCCAGCTCTAATCTTTCCACAGTGACTCACCTGGTAATGATATCCCGCTCTTCAGTCCTGCTGGCTACCTAAGCTGTTCAGTCCAGATCCTCTCTGCCTTCGCCTGATCAACATATTAGAGACTCTCTCCTGTGTACCTGTAAAACGCTTGCTTGACTGACGTCTCTTCTGGTTTCTGGTTCCTGATCCTGCTTGCTGTTTCACTACGCTGATTCTCCTGTTTCCTGATTTCCTGGTTTGTCCTGAAGTATGCGGATCCCTGGCTCCCTGACGTCCTGGCTTATCTGACTATCCGTTCCCGTTACTGAACTCTGGCTATGTTTTGACTATATTTGCTCTGTTTACCTTTTACTATCATTATTACACTAGTGTGATTTTTACTGCACTTCTGTCTTGGTCTGATTCATGGTTTCTGAAAGAACCGGCCGATACCAGCTGATATTCAGCCCTGTGTGTACAAACCTTAAAGCTGAGCTTATTGATTTTTTTTGTGAAATCTGCAAAATGTTTTTTAGATTGTAGACAATGGATTTACAGCAATGGACTAGAGATGTTTGCAAAATGTACACCACAGAGACTATTTCCTGAGTCCTGGAGAATTTATTTGGGTACATGTGGTGAACTGAGCATGATGACATTTTTTCTTTGGATTTTTGTAATATCACTGTGTAAAGGGCAGGGATGTGTAGTGATTCACAGTAATCAGTCAAAAGGTGTATAGGGTATAATGGCAATGAGAAATAACTGCATTTAAATGCCATGGTTTGAAGAGGGATTGATGTCTTGTCAGTGCGTACCATACTTTTGATCATTTGATAGAAAGTAAAGAGGCAAAAAGATAAACCAGAACTATGACTCATAACTTGCAAGAATTTTTGTGATACACACAATGCATGTTTGGTCCAAAACTGATCTGTAGATGGTTGAGTTATATGCAAGCACACTTGGCTTGGCTAGATTTAGCTAACATATTACCTATTTTCTTTAGCAGTGTCTGGAGTGCAGACTGCTTCTGATGCTGGTAGCTCCTATAATCCTCAGCATAGCAATGCTAAAAGTGATAGAGGAAGGGTTAGTCCCTGAATCAATCATTGCCTGGACCAGTAGTAAGTGTGCACTAACAGAAACAAAAAGGGCATTGTACAAAATCTGATTTCTTTCAAGGCTAAAAGGGTGGATGCACAGGGATAGTCACATGAAATAGACTGAGAATTTAATATGCTAATGCAGTAAAGACGACTTTGTGGTTGCAACATGTTTGCAATCATATCACATTAGCTAGTTGGTCCATCAGAATTCACACAGGCCTGTTTCTATGTATAGGCTCTACCTCAAGTTGGAGTTTTCCTTGCTAGGTCTAGCGCTGTTTTCAGCTGGGCTGTAGCCAGTCGATGCTTTGTTTATATTGCCTGTGTTTTTTGAGGTTTTTCCTAAACCTGAACATTGTTTGTTTCTACCTGTTTTACAGTAGAGTAAAAACTTAGTGTTTTGGTTTTTTTATCCTGTCTTGAAGAATCACTGAGTTTATTCCAGTGATGTAGGCTGAGAGGGTACATATTTGGGGTGACCTTCTAGAAGGGTCCAAGCCTCCCAGGTTTTTCCTGGTGAGCAACTGAGCATGTCTTTGCAGAAGAATCCTTAGACACTGTTATCAATGCTAAGTCAGGCTACTAAGATGTGTTTTCTGACATATGACAGTGTCCATAGGTCTTTCAGTGTGTCCAGGGGCTACTAAATCAGAGAGTATACAACGGGGGTTATTTACGAAAGGCTAATCCACTTTGCACTACAAGTGCACTGCAAGTGCACTTGGAAGTGCACTGAAAGTGCACTTGGAAGTGCAGTCGCTTTAAATCTGAAGGGTAGATCTGAAATGAGGGGAAGCTCTGCTGATTTTATCATATAATCACGTGCAAGCTAAAATGCTGTTTTTTATTTTCCTTGCATGCCCCCCTCAGATCTACAGCGACTGCACTTCCCAGTGCACTGCATAATTATATAATTATATATAATAGTATAATTATAGTATAATTGTTCTAGGTTATACTTTGGCATCAGTTTGGCTGGGCTGTATTGAGGTTCTGCCTGCTCATAGGTGGGTGAGCACCTATGACAGGTCTTAGAACGTAGTCTGGTTGGACGCATTGGGTACCAATCTTCTCTAGGAGCCAATCAGTGGGTACGTTTGTCACACTGTGTATTCCGAGAGGGTACTTAAGGTGCTGAGGTCACGTGGTTCTGGGTTTCTGGTCCTGACCAACCCGTGAGGGGTGATGGTCCAGGAGTATCTGCTGACTCCGTGGTCCTGGTCCTCCTGACCAGCCCCCAGAGGCCCTCATGGCCTGGGGATCCATCTGTTTCCGAGCCTCAGAGCTGGCTAGTTCGAGGCGCAGTAACTGGAAGGAGGATTCTGAAGTGTTCCGGTGCCGTCTCTGGTTTTGGAGAGGCCCAGCAACTCTGCATGCAACCAGAGGAGGACTCTTCAGAGGAAGGCCATGCACAAGGCTGGCTGCTCGGTAAGAGCCTGGAAGCTGAGCTGTATGGACACTAATTGACTCTGTATTTCTTATGGTATCGCCAGATCCGCTGCAAGATACAGGTGCTGTAAGAAAAGTTCCTAACCTATCCTTCAGTTACAACAAAAGTTCCTGAGAGAGACTTTTGTGTTTTTGTTATGGGCATGTGGGGATGATGTGGCTGCTACTTGTGGTGACATTTCGGGCTGGCTAGCCCTTCAGAGGATGCACTGCCATGAGCGGAGACCCCCTCTGCCAGTAGTGTACTGTTGCCAAAACTTGAAAATTTGCCAGTGCGCACGAGGGATGCTGCAGTCTTAGTGAAAAAGTCCCCAAATTCATGCATACCCCCTGGGGATGGAGCTACCCGCAACCTACCGTGACTAGCCAGGTCTCAGAGACTTTTACACAAGCGGGTGGCAAGTATGGACTTGAGTTCCCTTATGTGCCCAGGGAGATCATGGACATTATTGAGGAAAATCGTTAGAAGTGGTATGCAGAAGACGTCTGGGACTACCTTAAAGTTCCAAAGCCACTTCGTAAAAAGGCATCTAGCTGTGAAATGTATGAACGTTTTCAGGGATGTCTACAACATTGGAGTTAAGGTCTGCACATTTATGCAGACAAAGTTGTTATTTGCAGACCAGATGAAGACAGTGCTGTGTACTTTATCACCACCGTGGATGTACAGACAGGAAAAGACTTTGTTTTGCCAGACCCCCGGTTTTACTGGTAAACTGTTTCTTTGAACCAAGCCTTTGAATTGCAAGAAGAGTTTCTCTTGGTCTTCCTCTTTTTGCAATTTTTTTCTCTTGAAAGTACAAGAACTGTGGGTAGACAGACAGGTTAGGTATCGGAGAACTACGTGTCAAGACTACATCGCTGGGTCACAGTACTAGCTTTCAGGGAAGGACTTGCAGTTACAGCGGCTCTGACCACTAGGTGGCATGGGTCGGCGCAAAACACAGTGGTTCTTTTGCTTTAGAATGCACTTAGTCGTTTTAGGAAAAAAAAAAAGTTTTAAATTTAGAAGAGGGAATTCTATTGAGACTGGGATAGAATTCTGCCTTCTAAAAAATATTAGTGAAATATGTAGGTTTTTCTGTTTGTGTTTTCTTTTACAGGATGCACCGAGATCGTCTGTCAAGCTGCTGGAGAATGGGTGGTGTAGATAGATAGAACTGGGTGGTATGTGTATAGTCTGCTTATGTGAAGTGTTTTGCTGTTTTTACTGTCAAGATATTCAACATACTGCTATTCCCTTTCCTTCCCTAACACCTCAAAAAGCTCAGGCACAAAAATATTTTTGTAATTTTAGGAGTTTTTTTGCTAGACGATGAGTACCTCGTCTAAATAACCTGGGGGAGTGTGTAGCGCTGACACTTTTTCAAAGTGCGCGCTATGTATTTACATTTAGTTTTTGCCCAGAACTATAACTGAGTTTGGGGGTTAATTGTTCTAGGTTATACTTTGGCATCAGTTTGGCTGGGCTGTATTGAGGTTCTGCCTGCTCATAAGTGGGTGAGCACCTATGACAGGTCTTAGAACGCAGTCTGGTTGGATGCATTGGCTACCAATCTTCTCTCGGAGCCAATCAGTGGGTACATTTGTCATGCTGTGTATTCCGAGAGGGGGGTACTTAAGGTACTGAGGTCACGTGGTTCTGGGTTCCGGTCCTGACCAGCACCGTGAGGTGTCCCGGTCCAGGAGTGTCTGCTGACTCCTTGGTCCTGGTCCTCCTGACCAGCCCCCAGAGGCACTCATGGCCTGGGGTGGGATTCATCCGTTTCCGAGCCTCAGAACTCACTAGTTCAAGGCGCAGTGACTGGAAGGAGGATTCTGAAGTGTTCCGGTGCCGTCTCTGGTTTTGGAGAGGCCCAGCAACTGTACATGCAACCAGGGGAGGGCTCTTCAGAAGAGAGCCACACACGAGGCTGGCTGCTCGGTAAGAGCCTGGAAGCTGAGCTGTATGGACACTAATTGAATCTGTATTTCTTATAGTATCGCCAGATCGGCTGCAAGATACAGGTGCTGTAAGAAAAGTTCCTAACCTAGCCTTCAGTTACAACAAAAGTTCCTGAGAGAGACTTTTGTGTTCATCTGAAAGTTTCACAACCAAGTCTGTGGCAGAGACTTTGCTAATCTAAAATCACTTGTTGGCTGCTAAATCTAAAGCAAGGATTTAACGGTTGAGCTATCCAGCTGCGAGTGGTTACTCCCTGGATCATCTAGAGCAGGGGTCTCAAACTTGCGGCCCTCCAGCTGTTGCGAAACTACAAGTCCCATGAGGCATTGCAAGGCTGACACTTACAAACATGGCTCCCAAAGGCAGAGGCATGGTGGGACTTGTAGTTTTGCAACAGCTGGAGGGCCGCCAGTTTGAGACCCCTGATCTAGAGAGAGACATTTACTGAATGTCAGAAGTTCTAAAGTGCCTGAGCTTCATCACCCATAATCTCTATTCCCAACTGAGAGACTGTGTTCTGTTTATCGATTTACGCAAATAAAAATCCTAAACAGGAATTCAGGTGTCAGTCTCCAATTACTGGGTATCAACCCTGGGAACCCCTAGACAAGAACGACGAGCTACAAGGTGGAGGAGGTAATCGGTAAGCCCAGAAAAACATAGCCGCCCCTAGGGGTTATGGCGTTACACAGATCATAGCTATAGATATGCCTAAAGCTGGGACAGAAGCCAATTACCATTATTAAGATAGCTACCTGGCTTACCTGTGTGGTCTGAAATGGAAAACAATACTATGCTGTACCTGTGGTGGCCCTGCAGTCAGGATGGAGAGCAAGCATCTATTCAACCAGCGCTAAAATGGATGAAAAGAGGAAATGTAATGTAACTTTCTTGACCATAACTTATTTTAATAAAATAATAAAAATACACTATATAATTCATTTGAATTTGAAATGGCCACAGCCCATTTTATTGGTATTTAATAAAACAATCTTTACTATATCAACTTTTATGAAGTTACCCATATAATATACACCAAGTTACACTTTATACCAACTTTGACTTTGCCTTAAAAGCTTGAGTGATACCTACACATGTCCATATATATATACAGAACTGTCCCTTTTCATGGAGAAAGGGACTAACCACATAAATAGGGCTCATGACAATGGGCGGGGGGGGGGGGGGGGGGGTGCGTCCTCTTCTTGCTGATCTGCTGCTGACTGTTTTATTGCACAGTTAAATTCCTTTACATAGGCACTTGCTCGTGCCACCACAACATGTGACCCATAGTTCAACCAATTACAACTATTAAATTTAAAACTGTCAACTGTCTTAACTGACTTTTTTCTTATATGGTCTGCCACAGTCCCATAGGTTGGCAGTGCAAATTTATTTTCCCCTCCCCTCTCCTTTTCATGGACAGGAAGAGATATCCTGCTTCAGCATCCACTTTGTTTTCTGTTTTTCATTGCTGGTGCCTAGGCACTGTTGTATGTGTGAAAGTGCTCTACTGCTTCTAATTGGGAATTACTGTATATGTTAGGGTATATATATATATATTTTATAATTGCAAAATGGGTATATGAAGAGTTTTGGGACTCTAAATGAGGCCCATCCCTAAATCTGAAATAAAAAGAAAGGGTTTGGGACTTTAACCACTTGCTTACTGGGCACTTAAACACCCTTCCTGCCCAGACCAATTTTCAGCTTTCGGTGCTCTCACACTTTGAATGACAATTACTCAGTCATGCAACACTGTACCCAAATGAATTTTTTGTCCTTTTTTTCCCACAAATAGAGCTTTCTTTTGGTGGTATTTGATCACCTCTGGGTTTTTTATTTTTTGCGCTATAAATGAAAAAAGACCGAAAATTTTGAAAAAAAAAGCATTTTTCTTTGTTTCTGTGATAAAATTTTGCAAATTATTAATTTTTCTTCATAAATTTTGGCCACAATTTATACTGCCACATATCTTTGGTAAAAATAACCCAAATTAGTGGATATTATTTGGTCTTTGTGAAAGTTACAGACTCTACAAACTGTGGTGCGAATTATACAAAATTGATCACATCTGATGCACTGGTGACCGATCTCATTTCTTGTGACCCGAACAAGCCAGGAAAGTACAAATACCCCCCAAATGACCCCTTTTTTGAAAGTAGACATTCCAAGGTATTTAGTAAGAGGCATGGTGAGCTTTTTGATGTTGTCATTTTTTTTCCCACAATTCTTTGCAAAATGAATTTATTTTTTATTTTTTATTTTTTTCCACAAAATTGTCATTGTAATAGGTAATTTCTCTCACATGGCATGTGTATACCACAAATGACACCCCAAAATAAATTCTGCTACTCCTCCTGAGTATTACGATACCACGTATGTGGGACTTTTACACAGCCTGGCCACATAGAGAGGCCCAACATGCAGGGAGCGCCATCACATGTTCTAGGAGCATAAATTACACATCTAACTTGTTGACTACCTATTACACTTTTGAAGGCCCTGGAGCAACAGGACAATGACACGTGACACTGACGTGGCACTGATGACAGATGGCACTGATACGTGGCACTGATGACAGATGGCACTGATACGTGGCACTGATGACACGCGACACTGATGTGGCACTGATGACAGATGGCACTAGTACGGGGCACTGATGACACGTGACACTGACAGATGGCACTAATATGTGGCACTGGTGACAGATGGCACTTATATGTGGCACTGATATCATGTGGCACTAATACGTGGCACTGATGAGAGATGGCACTAATATGTGACACTGATGACAGATGGCACTGATACGTGGCACCGATGACACGTGACACTGATGACAGATGGCACTGATACGTGGCATTGATGACACGTGACACTGATGACAGATGGCACTGATACATGGCACTGATGACACGTGGCACTTATACATGGCACTGGGGACAGGTGCACTGGGGACAGATGGCAGCGGGCAGGGGGGACAGATGAGGACAGATGGCAGCGGGCAGGGGGGGACAGATGAAGACAGATGGCAGCGGGCAGGGGGGGACAGATGGCAGCGGGCGGGGGGGGGGCAGATGGCAGGCGGGGGGGGGGGCAGATGGCAGCGGGGGGACAGATGGCAGCGGGGCGGGGGGGGACAGATGGGGACAGATGGCAGCGGGCGGGGGGGGGAGGGGGGGGGGACAGATGGCAGCGGGGGGACAGATGGCAGGGGGGGGACAGATGGGGGCAGCAGGCAGGGGGGGACAGATGGCAGCGGGCAGGGGGGGGACAGATGGCAGCGGGCAGGGGGGGGACAGATGGCAGCGGGGGGGACAGATGGGGGCAGCAGGCAGCGGGCAGGGGGGGGGACAGATGGGGGCAGCAGGCAGGGAGGGGACAGATGGCAGCGGGCAGGGGGGGGACAGATGGCAGCAGGCAGGGGGGGGGCAGATGGCAGCAGGGTGACAGATGGCAGAGGGGTGACAGATGGGGACAGATGGCAGCGGGGTGACAGATGGCAGCGGGGGGACAGATGGCAGGGGGGGGACAGATGGGGGCAGCAGGCAGCAGGGCAGGGGGGTACAGATGGGGACAGATGGCAGCGGGGGGCAGCAGGCAGCGGGCAGGGGGGTACAGATGGGGCCAGATGGGGGCAACAGGCAGCGGGCACAGATCGCACATTTTTTTTTTTTTTATTTTTTTTTACTTACGGCCGCTCGGCCGTTCATCTCTCTCTCTTCTCACACGCTGTCAGTGTGAGGAGAGAGAGCGGCGCTGACAGATGATCTCATATGTTTCCATATGAGATCATCTCTCATTGGACACGCCGATCTCGCTGTAAACGGCCCCTGTGATTGGCCGTTTACAGCGAGATGTGACCGGCCGTGTCCTACGGACACGGCCAGCACAGAACTTCCCCGATGCGCGCTCTCAGGAGCGCGCATTAGGGAAGTAAACAGGAGGACGTCCAGGGACGTCCTCCCGGCAGGGAGCGTCCGCGCTGCAGCCGTCTTTCGCGCGTAGTGGTCCAGCGCTGCAGCCGTCTTTCGGCTATATTAACCACTTAAGGACAAGCCTCTTTTTGAGATTTGTTGGTTTTTTTTCTTATTTATTTTGTTTTTTTTTTTAGTCCTTTTTAAAAAAAAAAAATTGGTTTTTAATTTATTTTAATAGAAAAAAATGTGACAGGACCTCTTAAATACCCCAGATATCATATTTACACTAAAGTGCAATAAACAAAATAAATAAAAAAAAGTGTATTTGAAAAAAAAAAAAAACGTCCGAAGGACGGCTGGAGGGGAGGGGGGATTTTGGGGCCCTCTCCTGCCCCCCGATAAAAGTGATCTTGTGGCGAATCCACTGCAGAAACCACTTTTATCTGAAACTGGACCGCTCACTGAAGAAGAAGATACCGGGGTTATGGCAGCTAGCTACTGCCATAACAACGATATTCCTCTTTAAAGTGCCAACGTATATCGTCGTGAGCTGGTCTGTCATATATTGTCTTGAGCTGGTTAGTTTTAAATATAGGTCCACTTTAGAACTTTCATTGTGGTCCCATCACAGGGGGCCTTAGGTGGCTATTTTGTCTTTTGTGAAACCTGTAAATTCCAATTTCTTAATTAATGTCTGAAATGCACCTTTTTAGTTACTGGTTTGTAATTAAAGTCCATTCAAACTTGAGACATCATGATTCAATAAAGACTGATTGAACAAACATGCAAAAATAACTTCATAGATAATAGTGAGATAACATAGAATTAGCTCTGCTGGAGACTGGCTGGATCAGTCATCTGATTACACTCATTAGGGATAGATGAAAAGGTATTTCTAAAGGCTTTAAGCCCCTTTCACACGAGGCAGACTCTGCTTGCACGGAGTCCGCCTCTGTCCGCCGGCTCAGCGGGAGATCTCTCCGTTGATCTCCGCTGAGCCGGTGTCAGAGAAATATCGCGCTACAGCACCGGTTCCCTAGAGCACGCATGCGCGGCAGAGCGGTTCAGCAGCGCACACAGGTACGCGGGACGGCAGGTGCGCATGCGCGGGTTCACGGCGCTCGGGTATGTGTCCTGGCTCACCCAGCGCGGCGCACGTCTGTGCGCGGCTCTGTCAGAAAGCGGGTGCGCATGCGCACTCGCCCAGTTACCCCACCTGACCACTTACCTGGCCTATAAAAGGCCTTCTCCTTCCTTCTGAAATTGCTGGTTTGTTGTCTCTACTTTCTGAGTACCTGGCTCCTGTATCCTGTATCCTGTTCCTCAGTACCTGCCTGATTACCTGTGCTTGACCCGGACCTCTTCTGACCACCTCTGCTACTCTCCAGTGTTTGACCCCTTGGCTTGTCTCTTGGATACTCCTCTGCCTGCTTACCAGTGTTTGACCCCCGGCCTGCCTCCTGGACATTCTTCTGTTACTTACCTGTGTTTGATCCCTTGGCTTGCCTCTTGGATATTCTCATGCCTGCTCATCTGTGTTTGACCCTCGGCCTGCCTCCTGGACATTCTCCTGCTGCTACCTGTGTTTGACCCTCGGCCTGCCTCCTGGACATTTCTCTGCTATGTACCAGTGTTTGACCCCTTGGCTTGCCTCTTGGATATCCCTCTGCCTGCTTACCTGTGTTTGACCCTCGGCTTGCCTCCTGGACATTCTTCTGCTACTTATCAGTGTTTGACCCTCTGGCTTGCCTCTTGGATATCCTCCTACCTGCTTACCTGTGTTTGACCCTCGGCTTGCCTCCTGGACATTCTTCTGCTACTTACCAGTGTTTGACCCCCGGGCTTGCCTCTCGGAGATCTTTCTGCCTGCTTACCTGTGTTTGACCCTCGGCCTGGCTTCCTGGACTTCCTATTGCGTGGTTTATCCACCTATGCACCTCCGGACTATCTTCCAGGGTATAACCTGGTCCCTCTACAGCCTCTGCCTTGTGTTGGTCCTGCCAGGTGTCTACTTCCAGTGCAGCTTCATCTCCACACGGTCAACAGCCTTACTGCACACCACCTGCAACCCACCTGCTGGCAACCCGTGCATCTTTGTGCCCGGTGCCTCCTGTACCCATTCCAGGGGCATCATGCACCTAGTCGCAAGGGGAGCAGCTCTCAGCATCTCGGCCCGGGTGAGTACCTGTGACAGCCGGCGGATGACAGCTCCCTCTCTGGAGAGATCGGATGAAAGCGAACAGCGTGTCCGTTTTCATCAGATCTCACCTGATCCGATAGCGACGGATCTGGACATAGAGACATACGTCTGCTTTTGGCAGATCGGACCGGGTCAGATGTCAGCGGGCATGGAGCGCCCGTTCAGGTCCGCCGTCAAAACTAACAGGCGGATCTGAACGGTCCGATCGTGTGAAAGGGGCCTTAGAATGTGGGCTGTACAGTATATCTATTGGATTATTTATTGTGCTTTTTTTAACAATAGGTCAAGATTAGGGATGAGCCGAACACCCCCCTGTTCGGTTCGCACCAGAACCTGCGGACAGACCTAAAGCTTGTGTGAACTTTAAAACCCTATTAAAGTCTATGGGACTCGAGCGTTCAAAATCCAAAGTGCTAATTTTAAAGGCTAATATGCATGTTATTGTCATAAAAAGTGTTTGGGGACCTGGGTCCTGCCCCAGGGGACATCTATTGTCAGGTCACCCTGAGGCTAGGTGACAGGTGCACATCATAGGGATCAGGAGTGCACCGCAAGGTAGTGGACCCTATGGCTGACTGCAGCGGAGTCCAGGTGATTCGGAACACAGGGCCGCTGGACACCAAGACGGATCCAACCAGGGTTAGAGTGTAAGATTCCCTGGGGCGCGGAGTCTAAGAGCCAGCTGGTGTTCACCAGAGCCTCTAGTGGTGAGGATGGACTGGGCTGCAACTGGCTCCAGGTCGCGACCCCCAGGGTCCCCCAGCTCACACCCACAGTAGGCAACAGGAGGACAGGTATAGTGAGGGATAAGCCAAGGTCAGGGCCACAAGCAGAAAAGGACAACAAGGTACACGCCAAGGTTCAGGGTCACAGGCAACCAGGGATTGTCAGGGACACGCCAGAAGGTCAGGGTCACAGGCAAACAGGGATAGTCAGGGACACGCCAAAGTCGGTAACAGAACACTGAATAGCACACGGTTGGTAACAGAAAGCCAAACACACAAAAGTTGATTAGCAGGGTTGGCCTGCAGTGCACAGGTTAATATAGAGTCCTCTGATAGGAGCTAGGGTGGAGCCCTGCCAGAGGAGGGATTATAAAAGCAGTCATGATGGTCGGCTGGTCTCTAGAGATGAACACATGGAGACAGGTAAGCAGACAACTATATTTCTTAACCATGACATGTATCAATGCAAAAAAAAGTTTTAAAAATGGCAGTTTTTTCAGGAGCAGTGATTTTAATAATGCTTAAAGTGAAACAATAAAAGTGTAATATTCCTTAAAATTTTGTACCTGGGGGGTGTGTATAGTATGCCTGTAAAAGGGCGCATGTTTCCCGTGCTTAGAACTGTCCCTGCACAAAGTGTCATTTTTGCAGGAAAAAAAGCTATTTTAAAATCACTCGCGGCTATAATGAATTGCCGGATCCCGTAATACAGAGAACAGTCATTCATTGAAAGTCATTGATAAAAAAATAAATAAAATAAATAATAAAAAAAAGCGCGGGGGTTCCCCCAAATTCAATTTCCAGGCCCTTCAGGTCTGCTATGGATATTAAGGGGAACCCTGCATCAAATTAAAAAAAAAAATGGCGTGGGGCCCCCGTAAAAATCCATACCAGACCCTTATCCGAGCATGCAACTTGGAAGGCCGCAGGAAAAGAGGGGGGACGAGAGCGGCCCCCCTCCCACCTGAACCGTACCAGGCCACATGCCCTCAACATTGGGAGGGTGCTCTCGGGGTCTGTGACCCCTCAAAGCACCATGTCCCCATGTTGATGGGGACAAGGGCCTCATCCCCACAACCCTGGCCGTTGGTTGTGGGGGTCTGCGGACGGGGGGCTTATCAGAATCTGGGAATGTACGACAGATCGTGTACACCTTTATTAATGCAATATATACAACTAAATGCTTCCCTGACCCTTCCAGCTGCAACTGAAGAACTTCCGGCACCATTCACGACTGAAGAAACTACATCAGCAATAACGTTTAAGTATACTCTTCGTTTCTATTCTCAATTCTCACATTTTTTCTCCCCAATTGTGAAAGAGGCTTTTAACTGGTATACTGAAATCCAGCAAAGGCCCAGAGTCATGTGGAAGTTATAGACTTTTTTCTCTTAATCACTCGAGCTCTAAAAGATTTTACCCCCTTCATGACCAGTTTTAATGGTAATTTTTTTGCTGTTCTAGCAGGGAAGGGCACACATATGGGAATCTGAGCTAGCTGCATACCCCGTAACCGTATTGGAAAAATCTAATGAATTCCCCATGTTTTTTTTAGCAGCAATGAAAAACAGATACTTTTGTAAAAATGTATTGATTTTATTGTTGAAAACACTGATCAAACTTCATTGAGGTACAACAATGTTTAAAATATGAGCTCTGGTGTACATAGTGCGAAAAAACTGGTAAGGGAAATCACATACATCATTTTTATAAAATTCTTTCCACAAAATGATTGAGTTGAAGAATAATTATCCATGATATATAGGTTATGTGACCGTTTGATATGAAAATACCCCAATGCATTTCGACCTTGGGAAATTATGGTCTTCTTCAGGGGGTTTCTCACATTTCTGCAAGTATATCAAAAGGACAACATTTAACATTTCATAGAATAAATTTATATTAATTTTCAATACTGACATAAGACAGCATCACATTATTGTATACCCTTTCCACCAGAAGATTCCGCTCAAACCAGTGTCTTTTTCCCTAGAGGTGATCCCAGGCCCCGCTGCAGGATTGTCCACACCCTACCTTCCCACCAAGGTGAGAAAGGGGAACCAAACCCCAAGGGTCACAGGCTTACAAGGGGTGACAGTATATTAGCGCCACCACATAAGGAGACAGCATTGGGTTGTCAGCACCTGGAAACAATGATTATGAACTATTATTATGTCTAGAACTATATGATCCACAACAAGACGGAGAGACAGAGGAGAAGGCGAGCTTCAAAAAGGAAGCTTGCAAAGAGCGGAGGAACTTATAATATTTTTTTGATACTGTTGCCTTATGAGTGTATGTGATATCTCCATTAATATCTGTGAAATATTGTAATTATGAATATATCTCTTTTTGCTTGCAGCTATGAAAGCTGGGCAAAAGCCTTCCTCCCAAGCTCTTGTTAATTGCAGACATTTCGGGGCCGAGACTTGAAGACACTAACAATGGGGAGCCAATTTCATTGTTTGTCACCTATTCACTATAAACGACCCCATGCCGGTATAGGTATTGAAGTAAGTCCCACCCCGGAATCAATTCTTAACTTTCCAGCTACATTCTCTTGCTCAGAATAATCACTAGGAGTTGCATTAAAGGGGGCTGGCTTAGACTAAGTATAGGGAAAATAACCAATCAGAATTCACGCTAAGCCAGCCAATGAGACATCAGCCTGGTTTTTGATATACTCAGAGGAAAGGGGAGGCAACGCTCTTTTCGGGGAACCAGTGAGCAGAATGGAGCTAAGGTAACTGATAGCTAGCAGGGGAAGCCATGCCCTGCTTTTTGTAACTAAACATGCGTGTAGACCACGGTCTGAAGGAATATAATCTAAATTCCTTTATGTATATATTTTTATTCCAACCTAGCATTTTATGCCTTGATGTGCTAGATATTTGTGTATTAGCTAGACGTTTAACTACCTGTAATAAATACTATTATATTTAAAGCTTTTCCTCCTGGTCAATAGAACTCTCATTTAACCCATATCATATTTTGTGATTAATAAATCAGAACTAGAGATTTTAGAAGTTAAGAATACTTTTGTAATAATTTAATTGTTCTGTGGTTTTTTATCTATATACCTTTTCTTACTAGCATTACATTTTGTTATGCAAAAATAATTATATGTATAAATGAATAATGTAATTATATATCAAAAAAATTACAATGATAATAACACTCAATTAATAATGAATTAATGATGAAATCAGATGTGCATGTGAATACATTGCTATTTTATAGCGGATATGTGATAATATATAAGTTAAAAAACAAAGTGATTAATAGTGATGAGTCTGAAATAAAAGACTAGTGTTAAGTATGACAATAGAACATGAAACTAGTGTGCCAGGTGAATGACTGCTAAGTGCTAGTTATGAATAGATGAGGTAGTGAACTAAATATATTAAATAATGCTGATATTTTTCCAAAAAAATAATTATAAAAAGATACTAATATTTAATAGTGTCTGAATGGGACATTAAGATATCAAATTTTCTGTCAACCATGAAGAGTCACCTGATGATGTAACGTGCTATGCAAGCCCTAGGAACCCAGAGGAAATATGTAAAACCTCTGTGGTGGTTGCCAGCCGGAGTAGTAATTGCATCTAAAATTGTAACAAAATCTTTTATTAACCACTTTCAGACCGGACCAATTTGCAGCCAAAGGACCAGGCCCCTTTTTGCGATTCAGCACTGCGTCGCTTTAACTGACAATTGCGCGGTCGTGCGACGTGGCTCCCAAACAAAATTGACGTCCTTTTTTTCCCACAAATAGAGCTTTCTTTTGGTGGTATTTGATCGCCCCTGCGGTTTTTATTTTTTGCGCTATAAACAAAAATAGAGCGACAATTTTGAAAAAAATGCATTATTTTTTACTTTTTGCTATAATAAATATCCCCAAAAAATATATTAAAAACATTTTTTTTTTCCTCAGTTTAGGCCGATACGTATTCTTCTACATATTTTTGGTAAAAAAAATCGCAATAAGCGATTATTGATCGGTTTGCGCAGAAGTTATAGCGTTTACAAGATAGGGGATAGTTTTATAGCATTTTTATTAATATTTTTTTTTTATTAGTAATGGCGGAGATCTGCGATTTTTTTTGTGACTGCGACATTATGGCGGACACATCGGACATTTTTGACACATTTTTGGGACCATTGTCATTTTTACAGCAATTAATGCTATTTAAATGCATTGATTCCTGTAAAAATGACACTGGCAGTGAAGGGGTTAACCACAAGGGGGCAGTGTAGGGGTTAAGTAGGCCTAGGGGTGTGTTTCTTACTGTGGGGGGGCGTGGCTGTCAGCTAGTGAATGCTGATCTCTGCTCCAATCACAGGGAGCAGAGATCGGCGTCACTAGTTGCTAGGCAGAACGGGGAGATGCTGTTTATCTCGGCATCTCCCCGTTCAGCCGTCCCGTGAGACGATCGCGGATGGACCGCGATCGGACTCACGGGGGTCCCGACCGCTCCCGATGGCACGGACAGGCAGAAAGGAGGGACTTATATATACGCCCTCCTGCCTGTACGTGCCATTCTGTCGACGTACATCTGTGTGCGCCGGTCGGCAAGTGGTTAAAGTATCAATTGGTATATTAGTGAATGAAAGTAGCCTAGGCTCCTGTAGCAGCTCTTACCCGTCCGTCCTGATGTGTGGATCACAGTGCACTCTCCAGAGATCAACTAATGGATCCGGGTGTGCAATCAGTTTATATTGCTTACTTGTAAAGTGGATGATGGTCCTCAGGTGCTTAGAAACTCTGCCCAAAAGCAATCCCACTGAGGGGGACCACCTGACCCGCTAAACGCGGCTCTCCTGTCACCCCCTCAGCGTTCCGGAAGACACTTTGTTTTTTTTTACTCAAGGCAAATCCACTTTGCACTACAAGTGCACTTGCTGTAAATCCGAGGGGACATGCAAGGAAAATAAAAAACAGCATTTTAGCTTGCACATGATTGGATGATAAAATCAGCAAATCTTCCCCTCACTTCAGATCTACCCCTTAGATTTACAGCGACTGCACTTCCAAGTGCACTTGTAGTGCAAAGTGGATTTGGCTTTCGTAAATAACGCCCATTGTGTCCCGGAAACCTCCGTCGCCTCCGATGCAAGTGCGTGACGTAGGATGCAGTGGCGCCTGCACATGTGCAGAAGGGACCCTACCACTGTCAGTGCGGAGATCCCACCGCGCGTTCGCACAGGACACCACATCTTGACTGACGACGATTACAGAATGCCGCCAGCACGGGAACTGCTCCCTCCAGTAGATGATATGAAAACTGGGGGAGCAAATACAGGGAGACAAATAGAGTATGTGTCTCCCCTCCGTGCTGGGAAGCCTGTAGATCCCCGGGTGGCACTTCCAAAGATAGGGGCAGACATAGCAGCGAGTTCCAGGGGACCTATAATAGGGAAAAAGAGGAAGAAAGGATAGAAAAACACAAAATCAGTCAAATTAGTTACAAACTTTACTGGTGAAACCTATTCTGCTTATTTCGTTTTTTTGTTTTGTGTACCAGCATGAAAGGGAGCTAAGGAAAAACAGAAAAACCTAAATCCCGTGAAATACATATTCAAAGGTCAATTTGATTTGGCTATGTTTAATTAATTATGTTTATAGATTTGCAAATATACATTCCATGGGCCTAGTAAGAGTGGGGGGATGTAAAAGGAAATCCTCCGATCCAGAACACATAATTTTCTAGGTGCGGAAATGGGCATAGAAGCCCCAAACATTGTTTTGTCATATTCATATTTGTCACTGCACAACCTTAACTGCTTAACTCGCAATTCTGCGGTCATGCAACACTGTACCCAGATGAAATTTATAAAAAAAAAATCACACAAATAGAGCTTTCTTTTGGTGGTATTTGATAGCCACTGGGCAAATTCGAAAAGCCGCGAGCACCCTATAAAAGTCAATTGGGAGAAATCCCAATGAGTGCTAATTTTAAAAGCCTATATGCAAGTTATTGTCATAAAAAGTGTTTGGGGACCCGAGTTCTTCCCCAGGGGACATGTATCAATGCAAAAAAAAGTTTTAAAAAGGTCAGTTTTTTTTTTTGAATAATGCTTAAAGTGAAACAATAAAAGTGTAATATTCCTTTAAATTTCGTACCTGGGGGGTGTGTATAGTATGCATGTAAAGGGGCGCATGTTTCCCGTGCTTAGAACTGTCCCTGCACGAAGTGTAATTTTTGCAAGAAAAAAAGCTATTTGAAATCACTCGCGGCTATAATGAATTGTTGGCTCCCGTAATACAGAGAACAGTCATTGAAAGTCATTGATAGATAACATTTTTTTTTTTTAAAAGCGTGGGGTTCCCCCGAAATTCAATTACCAGGCCCTTCAGGTCTGGTATGGATATTAAGGGGAACCCCAGGTCAATTTTAAAAAAAAATGACGTGGGGTTCCCCCTAAATATCCATACCAGACCCTTCAGGTCTGGCATGGATTTAAAGGGGAACTCCATGCCAAATTTAAAAAAAAAATTGGCGTGGGGGTCCCCCTCAAAATTTATACCAGACCCTTATCCGAGCACGCAACCTGACAGGCCGCAGGAAAAGAGGGGGGACGAGAGAGCGCCCCCCCTCCTGAACCGTACCAGGCCACATGCCCTCAACAGTGGGAGGATGCTTTGGGGGTCTGTGACCCCTCAAAGCACCATGTCCCCATGTTGATGAGGAGAAGGGTCTCTTCCCCACAACCCTGCCCGGTGGTTGTGGGGGTCTGCGGGCGGGGGGCTTATCAGAATCTGGAAGCCCCCTTTAACAAGGGGACCCCCAGATCCCGCCCCCCCCTGTGTGAAATGGTAAGGGGGTACAAAAGTACCCCTACCATTTCACAAAGAAAGTGTAAAAAATAGTTAAAAAACACACTAACACCGTTGGGAAAAGTCCTTTATTAAAAATAAAAAAAGATTCCAGTGGTGGTAATCCACTCTTGCTATCCAGCGATGGGTGGTCTGTTCTCCGGGGTCCAGCGATTGCTGATCTCTTCCGACGTCCAGCACAGCGCGTCCTGTCTCCATGGAGACACTGAGGGAATCCGTCTTAGCAGAGGAGGACGGGGCCACTCCGTCACCTGACCCCGCCCCCCTCTGATGTAACGGAAACCTGCGTTACATCAGAGGGGGCGGAGTCACCCGTACGTCCCTGGGGAAACCCAGGCTTCCCCAGCGATGTACGGGTGACTCCGCCCCCCCCTTCTGATGTAAAGCAGGTTTCCGTTACATCAGAGGGGGGCGGGGTCACCCGTACATCAATGGGGAAGCCCAGCTTTTCCCTTGCGTTGTGTCAGTGGGGGGCGGGGTCAGGTGACGAGTGGCCCCGTCCTCCTCAGCTAAGACCTTGGATTCCCTCAGTGTCTCCATGGAGACAGGATGCGCTGCGCTGGATGTTGGAAGAGATCAGCCGTCGCTGGACCCCGGAGAACAGACCACCCATCGCTGGATAGCAAGAGTGAATTACCACCACTGGAATCTTTTTTTTATTTTTAATAAAGGACTTTTCCCAACGGTGTTAGTGTGTTTTTTAACTATTTTTTACACTTTCTTTGTGAAATGGTAGGGGTACTTTTGTACCCCCTTACCATTTCACACAGGGGGGGGGCGGGATCTGGGGGTCCCCTTGTTAAAGGGGGCTTCCAGATTCTGATAAGCCCCCCGCCCGCAGACCCCCACAACCACCGGGCACCGGGCAGTGTGTTTTTTAACTATTTTTTACACTTTCTTTGTGAAATAGTAGGGGTACTTTTGTACCCCCTTACCATTTCAAACAGGGGGGGTCCGGGGGGGGTCCCCTTGTTAAAGGGGGCTTCCAGATTCTGATAAGCCCCCCGCCCGCAGACCCCCTCAACCACCGGCCAGGGTTGTGGGGAAGAGACCCTTCTCCTCATCAACATGGGGACATGGTGCTTTGAGGGGTCACAGACCTCCAAAGCATCCTCCCCATGTTGAGGGCATGTGGCCTGGTACGGTTCAGGAGGGGGGGCGCTCTCTCATCCCCCCTCTTTTCCTGCGGCCTGCCAGGTTGCATGCTCGGATAAGGGTCTGGTATAGATTTTTAAATTTTTTTAAATTTGCCGTGGAGTTCCCCTTAAATCCATGCCAGACCTGAAGGGTCTGGTATTGATATTTAGGGGGAACGCCACGTAATTTTTTTTTTTTATTTGCCGTGGAGTTCCCCTTAAAATCCATGCCAGACCTGAAGGGTCTGGTATTGATTTTTAGGGGGAGCCCCACGTAATTTTTTTTTTTTTATTTGACCAGGGGTTCCCCTTTAATATCCATACCACCCCTGAAGGGCCTGGTAATTGAATTTCTCTGTATTACGGGAGCCGGCAATTCATTATAGACGTGAGTGATTTTAAATAGCTTTTTTTCCTGCAATAAATTACACTTTGTGCAGGGACAGCGCCCCTTTACATGCATACTATACACACCCCCACGTTACTAAATTTAAAGGAATATTACACTTTTATTGTTTCACTATAAGCATTATTAAAATCACTGCTCCTGAAAAAAAAACGGCCGTTTTATAAACTTTTTTTTTTTTTTGGGGCAGGACCCAGGTCCCAAACACTTTTTATGACAATAACTTGCATATTAGCCTTTAAAATTAGCACTTTTAATTTTGAACGTTCGAGTCCAATAGACTTTAATAGGGTTCTAAAGTTCACACAAGCTTTAGGTCTATTTGCAGGTTCTGGTGCGAACTGAACAGGGGGGTGTTCGGCTCATCCCTAGCAGCCATATATACCTGGAGGAGGGACCTGCTAACGTCCCCACGTTACTAGGATTCCGAAAGGACAGGTGGTCTATGCACTCCAGCGGCTTTCTATTCCTTGCTTTTTTATTTGCTTTTTGCTGTGCAATACCATTTTTTTTTACCAATTAAATTTTTTAAATATTTATTTTTTTTTTTCACATTTATATTTTTATTTATTTTCTTTACAAACAAAACAGGGGAAGTACAGATACACAGGGTACAATCAATGCAGTGCAGCCCTGAAAACAAATACTTCGTACCTTCCTCTCTCATAACTTAATATAACTTTTCGCTGTTATAGTCTGCTCTCTAATCTGAACTAAAACCCAATGATTCTTTTATCCTATAACATCTGTATCTTTTCTTATTGTAAGGGTTCCTCTGGTAATTTCCTTTTAATCCCCCATTTCCCCTTTGTATGAGTACCTCCCTCCCCTTTGCCTCTCTATTTCCCCTCCCCCCCCCCCCCCAACCAAAAAAAAAAAAAAAAAAAAAATAAATTATTAAAAAAAAAAAAAAAAAAAACAAAAATAAAAAAAAAAAACACCCATTTTCCTCCCTCTCTCTCTCCCGTCCCCCTCCCCCTCCCAGCCAGAATGAGGAGAGCCTGTCCCTAGCTATTCTATGTGCTCACTCGCATCTCTTTAGCTAACTCCATCCACATTTTCTCCCAGAATTGTTTTCCCTTCCTCCGAGTGTATAAAGCTATTCCACCCTTCCCATGTTGTGTTGTACCGTTCTTTTTTGTTTTGACCGGAGTGCACTAGATCCTCCATAGCTCCAATCTCCCTTACTTTATTTAACCATCTTGCTATTGAAGGTGGATCCCGTTCTTTCCATGACAGAGTTATATTTGCCTTCGCCGCGTTAATTAAATGGCATAGGATGGATTTCCTAGATATCCGTTTCGGTATTTGGGTTGAGTGAAGCAGGAAAAGGGCTGGGTCTTCTGGGATTATATTTTCCATAAATTTTTGAGATATCCTTCTTACCTCTCCCCAATACTGCCTAATTTTGGAACATGTCCAGAGTATATGAAATAAGGATCCAGGTTCCTCTCCACATCTCCAGCACTGTCCTGTTGTTTCAGGGTAAAATCTCTGGAGTTTTACCGGAGTATAGTACCACTGTGTCATAATTTTGTAATTTAATTCTTGCATGCGAGTGCACATAGAGGTATACTGGGTCATGTATATAATGTCACGCCATTGTACCTTAGTGAAAGTCCTATTCAGATCTTTTTCCCACTTAGCCTTACTAGAGGGCATATAATCCTCCTGTGGGGTATTTAATATCCTATACATTTTTGAGATCAACCGGGGAAGCGGTTCCTGTCCCTCACAGTATTGCTCGAACAACGTTAAATGACGATCATAATCAACCGCTGGCCCCAGTGACCTCAGAAAGTTCAAAATCTGAATCGCCCGCCATGGCTTTAACTCAAAAGATCCCCCTCTCTGCATTAGTCCCTCCAAAGTAGGCCATGCCCCGTTGTGAATAAAATGTGAAACTTGGACTATACCTCTCTCCTCTAGATTTTTAAATGCCCCTGCCTCTTCCCCTGGGGGGAACCCCGGGTTTCCTATCACAGGGGTTAGAGGAGAATTTCTTGAGGAGATTTTGGAGTCGCGTATTAAAAGGGAACTTATCTTTAAGGTAGAACCTATAGTTGGGTGCATCTTGATCAGCATTGGTATCTTATCAAGGCACCATGGTGCTCTACGCAGGGGTATCTCACTGACCTGCTGTTCTAATTCTACCCATGCTTTGAGTTCTCCATGTCTGCACCAGTCTACCACCCTCCCCAGGTGTACTGCATGATAATATTTCATTATGTTTGGGACCGCTAATCCACCGAAACCCCTGGGCATCGTCATTGTTCCTCTAGCTATCCTGGGTCGTTTCCCTGCCCAAATAAATTTTGTAAATAAAGAGCCTGTTTGGCGGAGAAAGATCGCTGGGACAGATATTGGTAATGCTTGGAGTAAATATAAAAATTTTGGTAAAATACTCATTTTAATAATATTGCATCTTCCGAACCACGAATGGATGCCCTGATGCCATTTTTCCAACCGCTTCTGAACTGAATCAAATAAATCGGGAAAGTTCACCTCAAACGTCTTTTTTATATTCGAAGGAATATACGTGCCCAAATATTTCAGCTTCTCAGACACCCATTTGAAATTACAATTTTTTTGGATCGCCTTACACTCCCTGTTCCTCATCGCGACTCCCATCGCTTCTGATTTTGAGTAATTTATTTTTAGATTTGATAGGTTGCCGTATGTTTCAAATTCTTTCATAAGATTGGGGATTGAAATATGTGGTGCAGACATGGAGAACAATAGATCGTCCGCATAGGCTGAAATTTTATAGTTTCTATTTCCTATTTCTAGGCCCTGGATATCTTTGTTTTCCCTGATTTTACTTAACAAAGGTTCTACTGATAGGGAAAATAGCATGGGGGAAAGAGGACACCCCTGCCTTGTACCATTTGATATTTTGAAGGGCCTAGAAAATATTCCGTTTACCTTTACTTCTGCCTTAGGGTTTGTATACACACTCTTAATCCACGTAATCATCTGGTCCCCCATGCCAACCTGTCTCAGCACCTCAAACAAAAAAGGCCATCTCACCCTATCAAACGCCTTCTCGGCATCGGTGCTCAAAAAAACACTAGGAATATCTAACTTGTTGGCATGGTGGACCAGATTGAGAACCTTAATAGTGTTGTCCCTCGCTTCCCGCGAGGGAACAAACCCAACCTGATCTCGATCTATCAACTGACACAACAAAGGCTGAATCCGAGTTGCCAAGATTTTGGTGAAAAGCTTTAAGTCCACATTTAGGAGGGAAATGGGTCTGTAGCTGCCACATTCCGAAGGATCCTTCCCCTCCTTTGGTAGCACAGTAATATGCGCCAAGAGAGAGTCTGGTGGGAATGCAGCTGATCTACCCAGGGCATTAAAAACCTTTGCCATTTGCCTACAGAGCGGTGAGGAGAATTTTTTGTAGTAAAGAAGCGTAAAGCCGTCCGGGCCGGGCGCTTTGCCTGGCTTCGCCGTTTTCATTGCCTCATTTACCTCCTCTGCTGAAATAGGCTCTTCCAATTTCCTCCGTTCTAGTGATGTTAATCTTGGCAGTTTCGCAGAGGAAAGATATTCCTCCTGGATCGATGTAGATATGGGTGCTGATTCTAAATTATATAATGAGGTATAGAATTCCCCAAATGTCTGTGCTATGGCTTTGGGTTGTGAGATGAGTCTCCCGTCTCTTCCTTTTATATGGGGAATATAGGTTTTTCGAAATTTTCCCTTTCAATTTGCCTGCTAGTAGTTTACTGCACTTATCTCCTAGTTCATAGGAGGTCTTTTTCCCTTTCTGAATAATCGCTTTAGCCTTAAAGCGTAGTATTTCCGAGATCCGGCATCTCAGGTCCCCCAGCTCTATCCCCATAGAGGGTGTCTGGTTTTTCTTATGCTGGGTTTCCAAATCATGGATCTTCTGCAGAAGTCCCGACACCTGTTTGTCCCTTTCTTTCTTAACTCTTGATCCGAGTTTGATCAGTATGCCCCTTATCACTGTTTTATGTGCCTCCCACACTATGGCCGGGTTGCTATCCGGAGTCTCGTTTATCTGAAAGTAATCATTTATTTCTTTCGCTATTTCTTCCCGAATTTCGGGGTTCTGTAGCAAACTCTCATTCAATCGCCATCTTCTTTCAGTTGTACCCATAGCGCCGAGGAGGGAAATACATAGAGTGATCGGGGCATGATCTGACCATGTAATACATCCTATATGAACCTCTGTTATCCTCGTCAGTAAATAGTGAGGTACCAAGAAGAGGTCTATCCGAGAATACACTTGGTGGGGGTTTGAATAAAAGGTGTAATCCCTCTCTCCCTCGTGCATAATTCGCCATACATCTACAAGTTGTAGCTCATGCAATTTCTTCAATAGTCTTCTTCTGGTACCATGGGGTGTAGACGACGTCCCCGAGGACGTATCTACTTTCGGGTCCAATGGGATATTAAAATCTCCTCCCAGTATCAGCTTACCCTCTGAGAAATCTATCAGATTTGTGAGGGTTTTTATTAAGAACACCTCTTGCCTTACATTGGGAGCATATACTGTAGCCAATGTCACCTTCACCCCCCCTATCGACCCCTTCAGGAAGAGGTACCTTCCCTTCCCATCCACCCGTTTATCTGTCAACGTCCATGGGATCCGATTGGAGATCATAATTGAGACCCCCTTTGATTTTGCCTCCTGATTGGAGGCATGATATACAGTTGGGAAAAATCTATTTTGAAGGAAAGGGAGTCTACCTGCCTTAAAATGAGTTTCTTGTATAAAAGCTATATCTATACACCTCTGTTTTAAATCATTAAGAAGCATCTTTCTTTTTTCTGGGACATTTAAACCCTTAACATTCATAGATGTTACCCTTACTTCCTCCATCTTGCTGAGAGGCTGTTAAAAAGAGAGGGGAAGGGGACGAGAGACGACCGCGAGAAAAAAGAGGAGGACCCCCACCCTTATCTACCTATATCCCTCACCCTCCCCCTCCCTCTTCCCCCTACAAAAAGAAAAAAAAAAAAAGTAAAAAAAAAAAAAAAAAAAAAAAAAAAAAAAACCCCCCTAACCCTTTCTAAACCCCTTAGGGAGACACCCTTCTCCGAGCCACCCTCCTCTGGCTCGGTAGGTGCAAAACTATTTATAGGGGGCTTGACCCAAAATGGCAGAGAGGCTCCGCTCTCTCCCACCCCCCAGGCAAATCCAAATCCAGATTGCATTGACCTCCAGACTGTTTTCTCCGTGTTTTATCCTTACACAAATACCCAAGTACATTCCCTTGCATATAAAGGCGGGGAAAAGAGAGATAGAGGAAGAAAAAAAATAAAAAATAAAAAAAAAAAAAAAAGGGGGAGCAAAACAAGATAAAGGCTATCTCCTGTATACCCTTTTTTTTTATTCTCCCATGATCCCCCCCATCTGACCTCCACCCCTTCTCCCTTTCCTCTCTCCTTCCCGCCCCCCCCTCTCTCTCCCCTCCCCTTATCCCTCTTCTCCCATCCACCCCCCTAACCCTTTTACCTCCTTATCCCCTCTAAAGGGGAGGAGCTCCCCAACCTCCCCCCTCACACCTCTATTTCGACCTCTCAAGGGTCTTAAGCTAATAATTATTAACTAATTAATATATGCCTAGAGAGCCTTTCGCCTCTAGGTCCTTATGTGCCTAGTTGTGATTTGTGGATATGTGAATAAATATTTGTGATGCGAGATATCCCTATCTCGCCTGTGAACAAAAAATTTGGAAAGAAAAGTGAGAGGTGAGGTGAGGGAACCCCTCCCAAATTCCCACCTCCATTACATACAAACATTAAATGACATTTATAGCATTTTATACCCCAGTGTGCCCCTCCCCCCCAAAAATCCAATGACCACGTGTATATATACTCCAATACGTCCTGATATACCTTATTCAGAAACGTTTGAGAGAAAAAAAAAAAAGAAAAAAAAAAAAAATAAAAAATTTAGATTAAATAAATAAATAAATAAAAAAAAATAAAAAATAAATAAAATAGTAAATAAATAATAAATAAAAAAAAAAAAAAAAAAAAACCCTCCATCTAAAATTCACCAAAAAAAAAAAAAAAAATTTCACAAAAAAAAATCATACAAACAAACAAAAAAGAAAAAAAAAAAAATATAAAAATAAATAGGTGAAAAAAAAACTATTTTGCATCGACACTCCAATATTCCTCTAGTGTATTTTCGTGAATAGGTGACTTAGTGAATAAATTGTGGGAAAAAAAAAAAAAAAAAAAAAAGGAAAAAATTTTTTAAGACCCCAAAAAAAAAAAAGAAAGGGGGGATATACGGGTAGCTAACCCCTCCAACAAGAAAGGGCGAGGTGTGTTTGGGAATTTGTTGGCAAGCAAAAAAAAAAAAAAAAAAAAAGGGGGGAGAAAAAAAAAAAAGAGAAAGTTCCCAGGGGTCCTGCATCCTGCATCCTAAGTCCAGGTGAATGAGGGCACCTCCATCTTTTTTCCTATATGTCTTAAAGTCTATTACTTCTTCTGATCCCTGTGGTCATTTTGACGGCCCAGATGCTGTAACCAATTTGGTACCTCAACCGCCTCTTCTCCTAGAAAAATAAACAGTTGAGGCAAGTCCAGCGGGTGCCTCAGTATGAATGATTTAGAGTCCTTCTTTATGATAACTGAAAAGGGATAGCCCCAGCGGTACGTGCCCCCTGATTTCCGTATTATACCCAATAATGGTCGTATCATAGCTCTTCTCTGCAGGGTGGCCCTCGATAAGTCAGGCAAGATTTTAATCTTCATACCTTCATATATCACTTCTTTCATATCCCATGC
This sequence comes from Lithobates sylvaticus, assembly GCA_028564925.1. Classification (NCBI taxonomy): domain Eukaryota; kingdom Metazoa; phylum Chordata; class Amphibia; order Anura; family Ranidae; genus Lithobates; species Lithobates sylvaticus. Next base: position 233,197,568 of record CM053026.1, read on the forward strand.
CTTACGACTGATCAGTTCCTTATGTGTGAACCTGTGGAAACAACATATCACATCTCTTGGCCTGTCTGGGCTAGTTGGGGGGGTACCTGACACTCTGTGGAGCCTTTCAAACTCTAAGTCTTCTAGAGGGACCTGAATGTCCAATTGCTGACATATTGAGGCGATAGTGGATTGCAATGCATCCCCGCCAACCGTCTCTGGGACCCCCCTAAATCTTAAGTTCTTCCTTCTGCTGCGGTCTTCAAACTCCTCTAAGCGGAGCTGCATAGAAGGGACCTGAAGATTTTGCTCACCCTGTACCTGTTCCAATCTTAGCATCCGCTCCTCCAAGGCTGCCTGTGCACTCTCTCCTTCAGACACTCTGCCTGCTAGCAGCTGGACCTCAGACCTCACCTCCTCCAGGTCTTTCCTGTGTATTTCTTCTATCCTGGCCATCCACCCTTCTAGGTCTGCTTTTGTGGGGAGAGCCTGCATGTCCGCCCTCGTTGGGAGCGCCCTCAAGAGCGCTCTGAGATCTGCATCTTCCCCTGCCATTTGGGGTGCCGCTACTGTACCTTTCACCTGATGCCGCTGGCGAGCTTCCTCTCCCCCTTCTGTATCACCGCTCCTCGATCCTGACACTGCCGTCGTATCCAGCGCACAAGGCGCACAGGTCGCAGGGATGACGTCAGCCGGCTCTCCGAATCCACCGCGCTGTCTCTCCTCTCCTTTCACTAGCTCCAGATGCCGCGCCACAGCCGCCCTTGTCCGGGAGAAGTATTGAGGGATCTCTGGCTGGATAGGTGTTTTCTGTACCTTCTGCCCGTCTCCGTTCCTTCTTATCATGCCGCCCGGGGATATCAGGTATATGCCAGCCGTTTTACTGACTGTTTCAGGTCTGTGCTCTCTCTCTATGCTGCGTAGCTACATAGCCTGGGGGTATGGAAGGAGCAGAGCCCTCGTGTAACTCTCCAATACTACTCCGCCATCTTAGACCACGCCCCCCCCCCTTCCCCTGCTTTTACCAGGCTCTCGCATGCAATCAGGGGGCCCAATAAAGTTGCGACTGGCGGCATCGGCTTCCCTTGGGACGGGGAGAGAAACTGATGTTGTTCCTCCCACCGTGGGACATCAGAAGCCGGAAGTGACAAGGTTTTCATTACTTCTGATTTCGGTCTGATGAAAACAATCCATTACCGGCATGTGAAAGCATCTGATCAAACTGAACTTGGTTTTATCAGATGTTTTGGAGTTAAAGGAGAGATATGGGGTCTTTTATCCCTTGTGATAGCAATAAAGTTTATCCAAAAAACAAACAAATTTAAGGTACAGTGTAAAAAAAATATATAAATAAAAAATTAATTAATTAAAACGTCTCATCCCCCATGCACACAAGCAAATGGAATTGTGCACATAGGTCCTGCAAGCATATATAAACGGTGATTGCAGCACACATGTGAGGTATTGCCGCAAATATCAGAGCAAGAGCAATAATTCTGTGTTGGAACTCACGTGTAACTCTAAACTGGTAGCCTGTGAAGGATCCTCAAACACCTAGTTAAGCAGTCTGTATTTGATAATATGGACAGCACACTGCGCTGTTCACATTATCAAAACATAAAGTATTTGCATCATGTCGTGTTGCTTTGCTTAAAAGATGAAGCTACATTTTGAGTTTGGAAGGAGTTGAAGCATCTCAACTCCTTCCATTCAAGTCTATTGTAACATACCATAAACACAATGGCATGCCTTTGCAGTGCATGTGCAGCTTATTTTTAGGGCGTTAGGCCTTGTTTACAAAAAAGTAGGCATCTGCGGTGAGTTTTTAACGCACCTTGATGCTCATAGGGTGTTTGGTGAGAGTTTTTTACATGTGTTTACAACAATGCAAATTTGTTCAGCGTCAGTATTTTGAGCAAGTGTGAACAAAGCCTAAGACATCAGTGGACACATAACACATGATGCAAGTAAAAGTGCAGCCACCAGATGTCGCTTGCCTTCTCTGGGGTCCACCTTCTAAACATCCATCTGTGACCCAGGTAACTCCAGGAAATGTTATAAAAAAAGACCAAGAGGCCAGATCCATAGTGTACAGGGACAAAACTCAGGGGGAAGGGGGGAGGTCATGTGCCCCAGGTGCTGCCATCCTCATGCTCCAGGGAGCCTGTGCAGCCTCCCTTTCATACTTGGAGTGGAGGGGTGGCATTTACCGATGAAAGTGATTGGTATGATCACTCACTGTGTTCATAACTGAAGCATAGTAGGATGTTTGTGAATGAATAGGAAGAGCACTTCCTATTCATTCACTGTCCAGTGCGGCTGAGGTTGAAGAGAAAGGGACTGAGGAATCTCTGTCCTCAGTTTCTTTCTCAAACGTGAGACGTCAGGGGTCAGTTTAGACCCCTGATATTTCATCAAAGCCCTCCAATGGGGCTCCTAAAACAATAGAATAAAAATAATATTGTAAAAAAATACAAAATTTATTGTAAAAAAATTAAATTAACTACTGATACCATTTACTGCCCAACTGACACCGTCCACTGATGTACATACTGACACCAACCTCTGACCTACTGATCCATCCACTGCCTTACTGACCCATCCACTGCCCTACTGACACTGTCCACTGCCCTACTAACACTGTCCACTGCCCTACTAACACTGTCCACTGCCCTACTGACACCGTCTACTGTTCTAGCAACACTGTCCACTACCCTACTGACATCATTCACAGACCTATTGACACTGTCCATTACTCCACCATACACTTCTCTACTGACAATGTCCACTGCCTTGCTGACACTGTCCATTACTCCACCATACACTTCTCTACTGACAATGTCCACTGACTCGCTGACACTGTCCACACACCATTCACTGCCCTTCTGATACTTTCCACTGCTCTACTGACTGACACTATCCACTTTTAAGGTAGGCTAAGTTCATATTTTTACCATGACATTTGTTTTTTTTAATCTGAGCAAATTTTATGGGTACAAGAATACTTTTGTTTTATTTAACCATGACCTTTTAAGTCCCTCCCACTGTTAACGCAGTTTGGCCACATCCATCATTCACCATGCTGCGCTACCCGCGATTCATTACTACTCTCCTTGAAGAACCCAAAGGTGTTCTAGGTCTTTTACAATCCTATAGTGTATGCTACGATAACTTTCTGTGCACTGTGTGCCCACGCCCCATTATGATGTCAGCGACCAGGGCATGCTGGGTGCATGACATCATAACTAGGGAGGGTCACCTGGTAACATCATCGGGTGACCCTTGCCTCCTAGTTTATTTAGCAGCTGGTAGGCGCAGAGCTGTTCGGTGTGGGAGCCAAGCATTGATGTGGATCAGGTTTTTTTTTTTCGTGCTGGTCGGCGGCCTGTGTTCATCATGATTGATGTTGGGTCTACTTTGGGGAACATTTATTTTTTGGGCTTTTTTGAATCAAAAACTGTCTGGAATTTGGAGAGCATAAAGGTTTAGAGCAGGCAGGCAGCAATAACAGATAAGCAGGGCTCATGGGAGACAGGAGAAACAGCAACAGAGGAAGCATGCTCTTAGGATGACTGAGCTCCAACCCAGATGACCGCATTTAACCTCTAAGCGCCTCTACATATGAAACCCTCACTAGTAGGTCCCAATAAAAGAATATTTGAAGAATTGGGGTTTGCACAAAAAAATTAAAACCAGTGAAATTCATCAGCCATTGAGATTTGAAGTACCTGGCCCTTCATGAGGACGCCGATGTGGATTTTACCTTAATGTGGATCTTCAGTCAAAACATTTTAAAATAAGAACCTCTGTGAAGTTTTTCTGCATGTGTCCCCTTTTGTAGAGACTTCTTGCCCCAGTGACACAAAAGCAAGTGAGTGGAAATCTCTTTGAAGTGTGGGAAAATCTCATCTTGGCATTGTAATAATCTTTCCCAACCCTTGTCACTGCCAGTTATCCAGGTAAGCAAAACATTTGCTATACTGAATACAATCATGTATATGTATGTTTTGTCCACAGAGTACAATATTTGGATTATATATATATATATATATATATATATATATAGTGTGAGACCCTTCAACTGTGAAAATGTAGGAGAAAACTACAGGAGGGGCTCCAGAATATCAGTTTTGAGTGGAGAAATGTGTTTTTTAATTTTTCTCTGGGTTTTGTCATTTCTAAATCAGGATTTGGATCAGGATTTGGAGCCAGAAATCAGCAGGCTGAGTGTTCAGGTGTCCACAGCCTTTATAATCTAGGACCTGCCAATATTTTGGCGCTCCACTCGAGTGACAAGAGGTATCTGCATAGTGGGTCAGGAGGACTCCAAAACTTCCCCAGAGGAGGATGTTTGTCTACACAGTGCAGGTGCAGTCGGTGATAGAGCAGAAGGGAGCTGGAAAAGAGCTGAGGTACAACATTTGTACAGGAGCACTGAGGTGCAGAGTTAGATGGTCTGGAGGACCAATGCAAAAAAGAGAACAAGGAGGCTGAATGTCATTTATGTTTGTGTTGATGGTGAAAACCCTGCATGAGAAATTTACTTTCTGTGTGAACTTTTCAATTTTGCTAATAAAAATGGGCCAGCAGTAACACAGTGAGTGAAAACAGCCATAGCATGATGAGAGTATCAACTACTGAATAAACATCTTAGCATTTTATTTCTGTTGCAAAATATGCTAGGAAGAAAATGTAAAAAATATTTGTTATTTAATATGTATAATATTTCTTAAATATTTATTTGACTGAATAAACAAGTCAAATACAGTTGTTTCTTATTGGATAAGTTATGGGCTAAGCATGATTAACTGTGGCATGGCAGATAAGTTAGGTGTTTGTCAGAGCCACCCATCACTTTGTACCAAGACATGACAGTACCTATTTTTAATGCCTGGTGGAGCACCAGGCAGACTGACGGTCACTCACCCAGTCACCACCCAAGCTTGGGTGGGCCACACACAATCGAAAGGTGATGTTTTGATGTTTTAAACATCCTTCTCAGGACTACAGCTGAGAAGATTGTGTTGTTTAGCTCACCTAGCAGCAATCTAAAAACAGCTCACAACTATCACTTTCTGCTTCCCATTTGCTTGGGATTGACTTGAAGGACACTATAGCTGGATGCATTCTCTTAATAGGTACTAATCCTAGGAAGGAAAACACAGGATCTTTCCAGGATCACTGGTCAGACCTGTTCTCTATGAAAATCGAATCCTCTCATTTTATACAAAAATATAATTATGAATTCTCTGCTCTTTTTCTGTTTATATTTCAGAATCAGACAAAGACTGGAAGGTATTTTAGTTATTTATTTTTAGTTCAAACAAGGATTTCCTAAGTGGTAGTACAGCTGGTGGAAATAAATGCAATGGCTCAATAATTACATAAAATATTTGCTTTCTTGCCTTAAAGCACTGCTAGTAGCTATGTTTCTAGGCAGTATCTGCCAGATTAAGTTGTGGTGTTGTAATGGGGCATCTTCCTGTTTCATGTACTGCATATGAATTACTCAGCTTTTCTTGTTTGTTATGGAGAAAAATTGGCACACTACAAATCCAGAGAGCCTGTTTTTTTTTTTTATGGAGGTACCCAGTTAGGATGCTGTTACAGGCTTTTAAAGTTGTTGGCATATTATTGCCAGTGGCAACAGCACAGGTAGCTGCAATGCACTATGATAAAAGAAACAGAGAATTAAATTTTGCCTCTAGCATGTGTGCAGAGATTCAGTTAAACTCTTGACAACATTTTGCTCTTGTCATGCTTTTAAAGTGGAAGTAAACCCCGATGGGTTTTACTTCCTCTTTTTCTCCCTGCAAGGCCTTCAAATGAAAAGCATAACGGGCTAGTATGCATCGCATACTAGCCCATTATATGACACTTACCTGCAAACGAAGCCCGCGCTGTCTCCTGTGCAGGCCGTGTCCATCTTTGCCCCTCTTCCTTCCGGGGCCGCGGTTTCTAGCTTTGTAACTGGCCGGAGCCACGTGACGTCACTCCCGAGGCATATGCACGGCAGCCGTCATTTAGGGCACACGCTGGGGAAAGAAACAGCACGGTGGTCCATTTCTTCACAGCGCATGCGCCGATGATGACATTGGCGCACTACAAGTGAAATATCTCCTAAACGGCGCACGTTTAGGAGATATTTCCACTACTTATAGGTAAGCCTTATTCTAGGCTTACCTATAGATAATAGTAAGACAAGTAAAGGGTTTACAACCACATTAATAACTCTTTCTTATGCATCTATAGCTACTGTCGAATTGGCATGTATTTCTGGATTATCTAAGTACAGCACTTATTGAAAACAACAATCTAATGGAATGTCAGTCAATTTTGCTAGCCTAGTTTAGTGAGGAGGGGTTAGAATTTGTGATAATTGTATTAGCCTGGGTTCAGACTATAGCGAATTCGCAGCGGGGCAAAATACTGCGAATTCGCAGGACATTTGAAAACCCATTGTTTTCAATGGGGCACGTTCACACATGTCCGGTGCATGCGCAATGCGAATTGACACAAACACGCAACCGTCCTTGGTGCGGATCAGGTGCGAATTCAGGCCCATTATCTTCTATGTGCACGCATCTGATTCGCACCTGGCTTGCGTTCTCAACAGAAATTTGCAAGTCATTGTACCACCTCTTTAGGGGAAGTCCACGCCCAATTTTTGAAAAAAAAAAACTGGCATGGATTCCCCCTCCAGAGGCATACCAGGCCCTTAGGTCTGGTATGGATTTTAAAGGTACCCCTACACTGAAAAAACGGCGTGGGGGTCCCCCCAAAATCCACACCAAACCCTTATCCGAGCACGCAGCCTGGCAGGTCAGGAAAGGGGGTGGGGACGAGCGAGCGCCCCCCCCTCCTGAACCGTACCAGGCCGCATGCCTTCAACATGGGGGGGTGGGTGCTTTGGGGAAGGGGGGCGCCCTGCGGCCCCCCCACCCCAAAGCACCTTGTCCCCATGTTGATGAGGACAAGGGCCTCTTCCCGACAACCCTGGTCGTTGGTTGTCGGGGTCTGCGGGCGGGGGGCTTATCGGAACCAGGGAGCCCCCTTTAATAAGGGGGCCCCCCACCCTATGTGAATGAGTATGGGGTACGATGTACCCCTACCCATTCACCTAAGGTGTAAAGTGTAAAGAAAAAAAACACACAATTTAAAAAAAATAATTTATTGCACTGCTCCGGGGGTCTTCTTCCTTCTTGGGGGGTCTTCTCGCCAGACTCCTCCGCTATATTACCTAGCTCTTTTACCGAGCGGAGAAGCCCGGCTTTCTTCTTCTTCGTCGCCGCCTTCGGGGGTCTTCCAGGGTCTCTTCTGTTATTGCCGCTGTCGTCTTCTTCTTCTTCTTCTTATGATGTTGACTCGTCGCTCTCTCTGGCCGGAATGGCAGAGCCGCGCTGTGTTGGAACTTATATAGGGACAAGGGGGCACGGTCACATGCTCATGTCACATGGTGACCCCGCCCCTATGATGTCACAGTCCCAGGGGATGCTGGGACTGTGACATCATATGTGGGCAGGGTCACCATGTGACATGAGCATGTGACCCTGCCCCCTTGTCCCTATATAAGTTACAACACAGCGCGGCTCTGCCATTCCGGCCAGAGAGAGAGAAGAAGAAGAAGAAAGCCGGGCTTCTCCGCTCGGTAAAAGAGCTAGGTAATATAGCGGAGGAGTCCGGCCAGAAAAGACCCGCCAAGACGGAAGAAGACCCCCGGAGCAGTGCAATAAATTATTTTTTTAAAAATTGTGTGTTTTTTTTTTTACACTTTACACCTTAGGTGAATGGGTAGGGGTACATCGTACCCCATACTCATTCACATAGGGTGGGGGGCCGGGATCTGGGGGCCCCCTTATTAAAGGGGGCTCCCGGATTCCGATAAGCCCCCCGCCCGCAGACCCCGACAACCAACGGCCAGGGTTGTCGGGAAGAGGCCCTTGTCCTCATCAACATGGGGACAAGGTGCTTTGGGGTGGGGGGCCGCAGGGCGCCCCCCTTCCCCAAAGCACCCACCCCCCCATGTTGAGGGCATGCGGCCTGGTACGGTTCAGGAGGGGGGGCGCTCGTGGATTTTGGGGGGACCCCCCACGTCGTTTTTTCAGCGTAGGGGTACCCTTAAAATCCATACCAGACCTAAGGGCCTGGTATGCCTCTGGAGGGGGAATCCATGCCGTTTTTTTTTTTTATAAAAAAATTTGGCGTGGTTTTTTTCCCTTCAGAAGTAGTAAAATGAGTTGCGAATTCAGCTAGCAGCGGCTTCGCACCTAAAACGCGGACAATCCGCAGAACAGCCGGCGTTTCACTGCGCAGTCACGCAGGGCCCTGAAATCGCAACGCACTAGTCTGAACCCAGGCTTACTGTTTGTGTGAGTTCTATTCTTTCTTTACTGTGCCAAAAAAGTGTTTATTGCTTTCCTCCTGTAGGAGAGATTTTTATTAATTCTGTGTTGGCGGCTACAGTGCACCTGGAAAGTATGCACAATGCTTCACTTTTTACATATATTGTTATGACGCAGCCTCATTCCAAAATGGATTAGATTCATTATTTTCCTAAAATAGCTACAAACAATACCCAATAATGACAACATGAAAGAAGTTTGTTTGAAATCTTTGCAAATTTATAAAAAAAAAAAACAGCCAAAAACTTCAATGGTGGGCACAGTGAGCTGAGACTGCAATGGTGGGCACAGTGAGCTGATGCTGCAATGGTGGGCACAGTGAGCTGATGCTGCAATGGTGGGCACAGTGAGGTGAGGCTGAAATTGTGGGCACAGGTGAGGCTGCAATGGTGGGCACAGGTGAGGCTGCAATGGTGGGCACAGGTGAGGCTGCAATGGTGGGCACAGTGAGGCTGTAATGGTAGGCACAGGTGAGCTGAGGCTGGAATGGTGGGCACTGATAAAGTTGTTGTTAATATTTATTTTTGCAACCTTATTCTGCATAGAACATTTAAGTTTCATTTCATGAGACCATTTATGAGGGCGTGTATAGGGGCGGAATTAGGGGCGGTGCATGGTAGGGATTGGGTTGGGCAACTGGTGGCGAGTAACCCTTAAGGCCTGGCTAGTAGCTCAGGACTTGAAATTTTGAGCCCTGCTGTAGGGATGATATTGGTTTCCTCCAGACATGACGCTTGCCATTCAGGCCAAAGAGTTCAATCATTGTTTCATCAGACCAGATAATTTTGTTTTTCATGGTCTGAGAGTCCTTCAGGTGCTTTTTGGCAAACTCCAGGTGGGCTGTCATGTGCCTTTTACTGAGGCGTGGCTTGCTTACCATACAGGCCTGATTGGTGGAGTGGTAAAAGAGATGGTTGTTTTTCTGGAAGGTTCTCCTCTCTCCATAAATACTGGAGCTCTGTCAGAGTGGCCATTGGGTTCTTAGTCACTCCCCCAATCGCTCAGTTTGGCTGAGTGGCCCGCTCTAGGAACCTGGTGGTTCCAAACTTCTTCCATTTACAGATGATGGAGACCATTATGCTCATTGGGATCTTCAATGCTGCACAAATTTTTCTGTACCCTTCCCCATATCTGTGCCTCAATACAATCCTGTCTTTGAGGTCTTCAGACAATTCCTTGGACTTCATGGCTTGGTTTGTACTCTGACAGGCACTGTTAACTGTGGGACCTTATATTGACAGGTGTGTGTCTTTACCCCTGATGAGGACAGACATTGGCGATGAGTTGGGTAGTGCATGCCACGTCACTTCCGCCATCTTTTGGAACAAAGGTGGAATGTAATGGGTATCCCTGCTTGTTTTTATAGGCCCTTATTGATCGGAAATATTGTAACTGTTATTCTATAGTGAGCGATGGAAATAAATTGTCAAACTGCACTATGGGAAGCCTTTTTTCTTCTTCCTGATATATGTGGCATAGCTTATCCTTGCCCGGTGGGTGTGCATCTCTGTGGGGCATTTCCCTTTCCTTGGAGGATTACTTCTGCTCCATATACCTATTATGACTATCTGTGATGGGTGTCATGTAAGTTTGGTGACTTACATGACACCATTTATGGCTTAGGCTATATGTTTATGGTTTTGATCTTCACTAGAGAGCGTGGTATAACAATTTTTTTTCCATTATGACTCCAAGGCTATTAAGTCTTACTATGGGCTGCTTCACGTTCAAATCACTTATATTATACACTTCTTCAGGTTGATTCAGAGTGCACAGGTTGGAGGCCACTGTCCCAATTCCTTTTTTTCTAGAAATGTTTCTGTACCCTTCCCCAGATCTGTTCCTCGATACAATCCTCTCTCTGGGGTCTATAGACAATTACTTGGACTTCATGTCTTGGTTTGTGCTCTGACATGCACTGTTAACTGTGGGACCTTATATTGACAGATGTGTGCCTTTCCAAATCATGTCCAATCAACTGAATTTACCGCAAGTGGACTCCGATCAAGTTGTAGAAACATCTCAATGATGAGCTCAATTTTGAGTGTCATGGCAAAGGCTGTAAATGCTTATGTACATGTGATTTTTTTTTTGTTTTTTTGTTTTTTATTTTTGATAAATTTGCAAAGATTTCAAATGAACTTCGTTCACGTTGTCATTATGGGGTATTGTTTGTAGAATTTTGAGGCAAATAATAAATTTAATCCATTTTGAAATAAGGCTGTAACATAACAAAATGTGGAAAAAGGGAAGCTGTGAATACTTTCCAGATACACTGTACGCAGAAATTTAGGAGAAATTTCACCAACAGGGATGCAGTAAGAAAAGCTATACTTCGATTTTGGCAGGGGTTCTACTTTACCATGCAATTACACCCAGATGCATTGGTCCTGTGTGTGTATATATATATATATATATATATATATATATATATATATATATATAACACACACACACACACACACCTTTTATGCTCCTAACTTTCTGTTTGGGCTGACAACACAGTCCCTTTTTTGAGCTGAAATCCCAACCACCAATATCAGCCCTGCCTGCTGGACTATAGAACTACAGCTATCTCTGCCCCTTCCTATCATACCCCACATGCATACCTGGATTTCTTTCCCAGCAAAACAGTGCTGCTGCCTCAAGAGTCTGCCCACACACACTGTGCACTCATATGAAGCTGCTTATCTGCAAAGGAAGATCATTTAAATATTTCCAGCCTAATTAACCTGTCAAAAATGTGTAGTTATGTTAAAGGTCAGTAGATAGTAGTTTGGATATTAAGTAAAATAAAAGTTTAAGGGTATAGTTGGGGGTGCGCTTAGTCACACCACATTCAACTATATTTGGAGCATTAAAAGAAGAAAAAAGAAATTGGAACTTTTAAGGTATGACCACTCAGCAAGTAATCTGCACACCAATTCAATCTCCAACAGCCTGTCTATCACCTCTAATCCACACTGGCTGGATTAGAGGCGATAGGCACGCTTTTGGAGAATGAATCGCGTTTATCCTGCTCTGGACTGTGGGGAAACTTTGTTCCCCTTTGTGACATTTAGGCAGGCCATAGATTATATGATTTTTAGGAAATTACTTGATTTTCCTATCAACACACACACAGTGTTGATGGGGAAATCCCTCCCATGGAGCTATTGTGTTCCCTAGGTGGGGGTAGGGAACACAGTAATTATTCCTAGCGGCTATAGCCTCTGGCAATAATTGCATGCTGTAAATCTGACATGCTGGTTGTACCCAAGTGGATTGATGGATCGACATGGGTACAATCAGCCTGCTCATACATGGATTGAATCACAGCCAGTCCCTGCTGCTCGGCCAAGATTAGAACCATCTATGGTCAGCTTTACCTCATGTATATGTGTGAAATCAATGCTGGTGTTCTGTGCTTGCCCAGGTTGGTTAGCTCGTACTTTGGGGGCCCCCCAGTGACAATGCGAGCTATGTGGGGTGTCTGCACCAAGCCTGAACCTTTAGGATGTTAGTGCTACCATTCAACCTGTAATTCTCATTATAGTACTCGTAAAACACTGTGTTGCTATACACCTGATGAAGCTGGAATGTGAAACATGTTGAGTAGGATGCAACCTTCATCAAGATACCAGGATTATCATCTTGCTTGTACTGATTTATATTTATATTCGTATTTTATATTTATATTCTTTGTGCACTAATAAAGATACCGATTTTATACTTGTGTGTGGATTATTTGCTGAGGGGTCATACCTTAAAAGTCACATTTTCTTTTTTCCTCTTTTTGGGGTTGGATGTAAGATGACTATTATGATCTTGCGTCAAATGTCTTGTTTCAAATATATATATATATATATATATATATATATATATATATATATTTGCAGCTCTGGCTGTAATTGTCACCTCATTTCTGGTACTGACCATCATAGTGATTCCTTCTGGCTGCAATATGGGTATATATGGGTCAGCATTCTGGTTTAGTTATGAGTGCTACTACTTTGCACAGCACTGTCATTTACTGGATGGATAATTTCATCAGTGTGCTGCTCTTCCATCATTCTCTGGTCCTCACAGGGGTTTCAACCAGGCTGTAGTGATTTTCAGCAGTCTGCAAAAAAAGAAGCAGAATCTGGTTGTAATGTTTACAGAGGTGCATGGATCACAAAATTGGCTTAACAGAATTACAAACTCTTTGGCAGGTAAAACAGTTCCTTTATATTTAGCCGTTGGCCTGGAATTTAGCTTCAATTATTTATACATTGCTTTTCAAATTTCAATAAAATAGCATTTGTGCACAAAGCTAATTTTGCTTCCTACAGGTGAGACTTACTGTACATCCAGTCTATGTATTCAAAATTTCCATTCACTTTAATGAGAAAGATTCATCTTGAGTAATCTAATTTAAATTCATGAAAAGGCAAACACTCCTGTCCAAATAACAATGTGTTTTAACCTTTATACTCAGGCAAGATCAATTGTAATTTGGATCTTTCACTTTAATGAACTATATCTACCACTGTTTAAATGCCAGTCTTTGTTTAGTTCCTGGGTGCAGATGCCTGATGGACATGTATTGTAAAACTTAAAAGAAAGCTCACTTTACCTGAGATGTCGAGATGTTGCCTGTGCCACTTTGCTTTCATCCGTAATATGTAGTTAATAAGAATTGTCTGCCTGCAGCGCAGTCTTCATTTATCACATATACCTAGCTGATTTAACACAAATGGAATGCATCAGAAAGCTATAGAGCTTGTTGTGCTCTCCAAGAAGATTCATTCTAAAGAAAATTGAGCTTAAAGCTAAACTGTGGTCAAAACAAAATAACAAAGCTAACAGCAGCAGTAGGTAGCTGTCAACTGTTGCTGCGGAAACTCTCATCACAGATCTGCCCCGAGCTGGATGATGCTCCTCCACTTACTAGAAATGGAGATCAAGGCTTGCCATACACTGTTCGGTTTGAATATTAGGCCTCATTCATACGGGGAGTATACACACACACGCGACCACGCTTACCCATTTTGAAATGCACAGGTATTCCGCGCATCCAGTGCAAGCAGTCCTATTGATGTCAATTGGGACATAACAACTGCACAGACACAGCTGCTGCTCCCAATCTGACATCCACATGGACAGGGAACTCACAAAGTGTGTGTTCAGGGACATGGACACATGTGCGTCCCTGTGCAGGTAAACACAGCCTTCACATGAGGCACGCATATATATGCCCTAGGTGAACAAGGCTTTAGGCAAAAGATTCCTTCATCCACACCAGTGGCGGCTGGTGCTAAAAAAAAATTTGGGGGGGGGGGGGGGCACAAACAAACCCCTCCAGGTCCGCACTCACCAGAGGACTCCGTGCGCTCCACGGGTTGAGAAGTCGGAAACTGGAAGTGACGCAATGACGAATATTGATTTGCTAAAATTTTAAATTGGGAGGGGTTGGGGCGAAGTGCTGTGTGCCCTGAGGACAACCAAACAGCCTCAGCCTCAAATCACATGCTTGTCAAAAATGTTAGGACCTAATAGACACCCATTAGTCTGGTGCCCCGCACAGTGCACACACATAGAACAATTTATTTTTTAAATAAATAATAATATGACTAACATTTTTAACATCCTAAAATATCTTTCTTATTTGGTAAACTAACTTTGGGGGGGGGGGGGGCTGCTCCCCTTATGGAGCGGCTGCCACTGATCCACACTATGTGTATGGACAAATATCCCACTTTGCCTGAACAGCAGCTGCATCTGATTGGGCGGCAGACTCATTCACCCCTCTGAAAAGCGATCTGATGAATCACTTTTGCAGAGGTGAGCAGTAGAGTCAGTTTACAGGTGTTCAGGAAGTGATACTGCCACTTTTTGAATGCCTGTTTTTTTGTTTTTTTAATCCCAAGGAGGATTTTACAATAAAATACCATGCAGCAACCATGTGCCAAGCATTTGGTACATGGTTATGGTGCAGTCCCATTGACTTCATTGGAGGAAATTAGCAAGCTAAACAACTTGGCAAACTCAAAATTCCAAAATACTATTTCTACATCACATGCTACACTATAGAGCAGACATATGCAATTAGCGGACCTCCAGCTGTTGTAAAACTACAAGTCCCATCATGCTTCTGCCTCTGGGTGTCATGCTTGTGGCTGTCAGTCTTGCTATGCCTCATGGGACTTGTAGTTCTGCAACAGCTGGAGGTCCGCTTATTGCATATCCCTGCTATAGAGGGTGCTCGGAGCCAGTAAGAACATAGATCAACCACCTGTATTTATTGTTCACCAGCTGCCTATGTGAAGCCTTAAACTGAACCTATGGTCAAGCTATGGGCAGTCAGGGATTTACACCTTCTTACTAAACAGTAAATAAACTTTAAAACATATGTATTATCAAAGTGTAATATCATATATATTCATTTCAACATTATATTTAAAAAAAATTCTATCATAGTCCTATTAATCTGAATGATCTTAAAGTTTTTAAACTTACTTTGTGAAGATCCCACATTTACTTCCTTGAATTCTGTGACATGTATGCAGAGCCTCCTTTTGAACTACACTGGTCCTGAGAGGAGGAGTTACAGGAGGCAGATTGAATAATGAAGAACTTCCACAAGTGAAAAAATCTTCTGTTTTATGTTCAGGTGTAGCACCACCACCATCACCGCTTATGCTCTTACCTTATTGACCTCTAAAATAAAAGGTCTTATGTGCATATCCCTTTTAGACCCTGGACAGTGCTGTCACTCTGTTTCCAGATCTTAAGGATCAATCAACATAACCAACTGAGATAGATGCACAAGAAAACACCATAGTGCTCTCCGCAAATAAAAATATTTATTAGGAATAAAAATGCACTTACATGAAGACAGACCACTTTCACATTAACCACTTCAGCCCCGGACCAATTGGCAGCCAAAGGACCAGGCCCCTTTTTGTGATTCGGCACTGCGTCGCTTTAGCTGACAATTGCGCGGTCGTGCGACGTGGCTCCAAAACAAAATTGGCGTCCTTTTTTTCCCACAAATAGAGCTTTCTTTCGGTGGTATTTGATCGCCCCTGCGGTTTTTATTTTTTGCGCTATAAACAAAAATAGAGCGACAATTTTGAAAAAAATTCAATATTTTTTGCTTTTTGCTATAATAAATATCCCCAAAAAATATATAAAAAAACATTTTTTTTCCTCAGTTTAGGCCGATACGTATTCTTCTACATATTTTTGGTAAAAAAAAAATCGCAATTATTGATTGGTTTGCGCAAAAGTTATAGCGTTTACAAAATAGGGGATAGTTTTATAGCATTTTTATTAATATTTTTTTTTTTACTAGTAATGGCGGCGATCAGCGATTTTTATTGTGACTGCGACATTATGGCAGACACATCAGACATTTTTGACACATTTTTGGGACCATTGTCATTTATACAGCAATCAATGCTATTTAAATGCATTGATTCCTGTATAAATGACAGTTGTAGTGAAAGAGTTAACCACTAGGGGGAGGGGAGGGGTTATGGGCTCTGACGTGTGTGTGTTTTTTTACATTAGGGGGCGGGGCTGACGTCTGAAGTTATTGATCGGCTTTCCCGTTGTCCGGGAACAGCCAATCAATGACAGGCAGAGTAGGAAGCGCGGGGAGAGGTTTGTTTACACAAACCTCTCCCCGTTCTTCAGCTCCGTAGCCCGATCGCGGGACACCAGCGACGATCGGGTCCGCTGGCCCCGCGGCCGGGGTCACGGAGTTCCCGACTGGGTCGCGAGCGCGCCGCTGGCGGCGCGCGACCCACGGGCAGGCATTTAAAGGACCACGTACAGGTACGTGGTTTTGCCTGCCCGTGCCATTCTGTAGACGTATATCTACATGAGGCGGTCGGGAAGCGGTTAAATCACACTCGCTGGGGAGCTGCACTCTGGGGCAAGACAATGAACCTGCTACTGATATACAGCCTCCCATTCTGGTCATCTCTCCCGAAGCCTACGGTAACACTTCCTTTCATCAGCAACCCCCCTTTGCTTCGCTCCAACATGTTTCGTTGTCATGATGTCATCGGGTGCCCCTGTATAGCTTGGTGTCATCTGCTAACACTGAAAAGGTACTCTTAATCCCAAACTCTATATCATTAATAAATAGGTTCAAATTAAGAGTCCCACCACTGAACCTTGGGGTATACCACTGATAACCATGGACTATCCAGAGTATTAAACATTAATTTCTATTCTCTGTATATGGTCTTTGGGCCACTTTTCTTTCCATTTACAAACTAGATTTTTTAAGCCTGTAGACTTCAACTTATACATTAGTCATATGTTGGGAACTGTGTCCTCATAAAAAGAAATAATGTCCACAGGCACACAATCAGTACTGTATTGACAGAGATACAGAAAGTGCTGTGCACATTCCAAAATACATCTGCCTAGACAGGTTCAGTATTTTACTGTCACATTAAGGAGGAGCACTGCAGCAAAGCAATTGTTATTTTACTGACATAATCAGAAACATATTAGCAAAGGCATATCCGCAGTATCGCAGTAAGTACCATAACAACAAAGCCAAACATGGGCCCTGCATGATATTTTTCAGCAACACCATGTACATTGTGCAGGTGTATTGTAGTATACTATATTGTAGGTGCACAGTTTCATATTACAGGGTTAGGTGGGTGAACGTGTGGCAGAGTGGTGGAGGTGGGATGGTGTTATTATTAAGCGCTGTTATCTGCGCGAAACACATTGACATTTTTACCTCCTGGTGCTCACTGTGCTGTATAAGCTTTTATTTGTTGTTCACTACAATAAAGATCTTGCCATCCTTCCAGAGTGTGCAGCCATTCATCAATTTTTCCCTGGTGGGGGTAGGAGCAGAGTTTTGAAAGAGGGAGAGGTTAGGAAGAACGATGAGGTGGTGGTGAGGGAGGCCAGCAGAGTGGTAAGCAGGGGATGGCAGCGTGGTCTAAACAGGACTTTGTGTGGCACACAAGTTTGACTCCCATGCTCCTGAAAGAATTCTAACAAGAACACCAACAATATGGCAGTGATATCCCATGCATGCACAATAGTGGTCACTCTTTACTGCCACTGCCATGCATGTACAGAATCTCTCCATCATATTGTGATGTAAAAAATATGGACGATATCTTGTGTATCAGTAGGGGGAAACATTTATCATTGCTTTTTGTAAGTAAAATTTTTAATTCCTCAGAAAAAAACACTACAGGGGGTTACAAACGAGATAGGGACTGTAGGTTTGTTCTTAAGTTGAATCTGTTTGTAAGTCGGAACAGGTACATTTTTTAAGTGTAGCTCCAGCCAAAAAATCTATTTTTAAGCTTTTTGGAGAACATTGGGAAGGGTTATCACCCCTATAACATTTGTTTTGCTGTCTGTGCCCCTGTTCAGATTTCACCTCACCTTCTGTCCCAACGAAAATTGGATTTTGAAAATTTTGGGTTGTTAGGGAAACATAGACTGGTGATAAAGCATCAGTGGAGACATCTTTTTCCCATATTAACTCTTACAGGAGTGAATTTCCTTTCCTAGGGGTGGATTTCCTCTCACTTCCTGTTGTCTCCCTCCGTTTGTAAGTAGGAGTCGTTTGTAAGTCGGATGTTTGTAAGTCGGGGACCCCCTGTACTGTACATGCTCCATTCTCAAATAAGGGTGATGCTGGGATTTTGGGACACAGCATCATCAAGACAGAGCACACAGATGTTGGACTGTCCAGGCAAACTCAAGTCAGGGACAATTTGTGTGTATATATATATATATATATATATATATATATATATATATATATATATACATACACACACACACACTCACTGAACACATAGGCAAATTGGCTTTCTAAACTTGTTAGATAGTGTTTGTGTATATATATATATATATATATATATATATATATATATATATAATGTAGCGGCCCCATTGGCTTTGAGTAAATAATGAGAGGAGAGCTTCTTACGGGTGCAGTGCGATTATTCTTTTGCCTCAAATATGTGCATTAAGGTTGAACACCACAGAGGTTAATCTTTTGACCCCTTAACCACCATAAGCACTATTTGTACGATTTGCACCATATGCACCGTGAAAACTGTAAAATGACATACAATACATTAGTTTACAGAGATCACCAAAAGGGGGTTACAACAGAATTACAACTGTGGAGTTAAAGTGGTGTTCCATTATCTATACACATATCTCTATATTAACATTAACATTTAAGAAAGCATGACTATATGTTCAAATATGTGGATTGTCTACAGCATATCTTTTAACTAACAGCATGTACTCAATTTATGCCTAAAAACATATACACTGACAATGACAATGCATCCTTTACTGCATGTAAAGTGCAAAACTTTAAACTTTCGAAAACATCCAAATACTATCTCCTTCCCATGAGGTGCGCCTGGATGCTGAATGAATGAATGAGAAAACCCCTTGCAAAACTATAGGAAGCAGGAAGTGTCTGGTGATTAAAACACTCCCCAGGGGAACGAAAGTCAGGCAATAAAGGTTCCACCTGTATTTAGTGCTGAACAAAGATTTAAAGCGGTTCTGCACCCATTTCATTTAGTAAATCTCTTTGCCTTCCAAATCAGGCAAAGAGTACTAAATGAAATGTTTTTTTTTTTTTTTTTTACTTACCTTGTAATTGAAGACTTCCGGTCTTCTCTCTCTGCGGCGGCGGGCGGGGTCTCTGCGTCGTTCGTCGTCACGCCGCACTGTCTCCTGGGATCTGGTGTCATTGATCCCAGGAGTCAGTGCGGGCATCTTCCGAAATCTCGCGAGATTTCGGCCACATTTTCCGAAATCGGCATGTCGGCAGATGTGCCGTTACTGCGCACGCGCGAGTAACGGCGGTGCATGCTGGGCCATCTAAAGTTCCTGTGGGTGTTTCACATGCCCACAGGCAAGATGGCCCCCCAGCACAAAAGAAGAAGACGAGGAACTTCATCGGACGAAAACCGGCGGCGATCGAGATGGAAGATGGAACAGGTGAGTCCCCCAATAAAGGTAAGCATCCTTTATATTCCAATCCAAAAAAAAAAAAAATTTTTACAGAGTGCATAACCGCTTTAAAGTGACAACAAGCAGCCAGTTACAATATATATATATATATATATATATATATATATATATATATATATATATATCTATATATATCTATCTAGTTTAGAAAGCCAATTTGCCTATGTGTTCAGTGAGTGTGGATATGTAATTTGCTGCAGAGACATTTAGGAAAGATTTTTTTATGCATGCCCAGAAGCCTGTAGGTACACAACTTTTGTGGCTCAGAGAAAAATCCCTCCCCTTTGCAGAGAAAATGTTCTACTTTTACATGTCATAACTTGTCTAAAATACCATGACAATGTGTCAAACCAGAGCCGATCGGCCCTATAGGCACACTATGCAAGCTGCTTAGGGCCCCCGCCGCTGTGGGGGGGGCCCCCAAGACCCAGCATCCCCCCTGCAACTCTGGCTGGCCGTTCAGGGTGCAGTGAGGAGAGGTGGGAGGAGGTGGAAGGCGGCGATCGGCAGCTCTATGGTGCCTGAGTGGGCGGCGGGATCTCCCTGGGGTTTGTAGTACTCTCAGTGTATACAGTGGAGAGGAGAAGGGAGGGGCCTCTGACCCAGGCATGTATCAGTTTCACTTTCACTCTGCTTGAACACTGTTGCTGATGCCTGGGTCAGAGGCCCCTCCCCTCTCTGCTGTATACATTCAGAGATAGAACTACTAGCCCCAGGGAGATCCCCCTGCCTGTGGACACCATATATCTGCCGATCGCCGCCTCCCACCTCCACCAGCCAGGTACAGGGGAACCTCTGCAAGGGGGGGAGTCAGCTGTTTGGGGGCCCAAATGTAAGAGGGGGGGCTTTCTGGGGACACTAATGTAAGGAAGGGGGCCTCTGGGGACACTAATATAAGAGGGGGGCTCTCTGGGGACACTAATGTAAGGACGGGACCCTCAGGGGACACTGATGTAAGGACGGGGCCCTCTGGGGACACTGATGTAAGGATGGGGCCCTCTGGGGATACTGATGTAAGAGGGGGCCCCCTGGGGACACTGATGTAAGAGGGGGTCCCCTGGGGACACTGATGTAAGAGGGGGGGGCTCTC
>CM053026.1:233218546-233346392 GCA_028564925.1 Lithobates sylvaticus
AGAAAATATAACAAACCTATTATATTTTTAAAAGAAATCTTCTTAAAATGACACTCAAACAATGAATTTTTTTCATCACAGTGATAAAGCAATGGCATTTCTCTTTCATAGCAAAGGAAGATAGTTACTGCATTGTAGAGCTCCTAAGCAAAACACTAATCATAAACTATAAAGCAGATGGTGTACATTAGAGGAGAGAAAACAAGAAAATGTATATGGAGTGGATGGATAAAGGTGATACAATTTGTAAAAACTAAAACGGTCATCTATGATGAGAAGGTTCTGCAGTATGCCAATTCCAGGTCATCTACCCTGAAAGCTGAATAATCCACAGAAGTCATTAGCCTTCCAATGAATAAAGGCACTCATAGAGGTCACAACTCATATTGCAGGTTATGTGCCCTAATGTCACCATTAGGTTATGGAACCACAATCGAAGCCCCAAGCAATGCAGCAGACAGGTAATTGCAATCAACGCCAACACCTTTTGCTAGATTAAGATGAGTATGGATTAGAACCTCTGTCAGTTTTATTTACAATTTGTGTCCCTGTTGAGATTTCTCTTTACACCCCAGTGTCAATGGCCACCAATGTCCGCAAAGACCAACAGATGTCATCCCACTTTTAAAGGGGGTGCCCCCTCATGCCTGGCGGCTGCTTGATGGAAGCACCTATATAGGCTTCCTCCCAGTGGGGGGGCTGGGCACTCCGAGTTCTCCTACAGGCACCCCTCTTTTTTCTCCCTATATCAGGTATCTATTCCCACACTTGAGACCCATTTGTTTGTATCCCATCTTTTGTATTGGTGTTGGTTTCCTTTTCATGTCTCTTATCTGCCATATCTTGGCTCTTCCTCTCACCATCTTCATTCTGCACTCATTCTCATTTAATTAATCACTGTTTTTCCACTCATGTTCTTTTCCCTTACACATATCCTCATACAGGTTACACTTGGTTGGGTCATTCATCTTCACATCCTATCATCAGAGCCCTGCAGGCCCGGATCCTCCGTGGGTGTGGTCTGCTTTGGCTGCCGCCACTGAGCTTGTCGCCACAGCTCCCGGCCATGACGCTTTTGAATTGCTTGTGGTTGTTGGCACTATACCCCCAACTGCACAGACTTATGCAAGTCACTTCCCTGGGGGGAGTGTCTTCACTCTTCCCCCTTTATTTGTTGACATAGGCCAAATATAAAGACATATATATGTGTGTTAGTGTGTATGTATATGATCCTTTTTTAATTTCAGATACAATAACACGCTTGCTCCTGAAGATTGGCCAACAGCCATGAAACGCGTAGAGCTGGCATATGCCGCATTCCCTACCACAATTCTTTAAGCATATATTTATTTTATGTTTTTACCCATTCTGATAGGGATCCATGAGGCCATGGCCAGGCATTGCTCATAATAAGTATGTATGTATATATATATATATATATATATATATATATATATATATATATATATATATATATATATATATATATATATATATATATATTTTATTTTTATTTTTTTTTATTATTATTTTATTTTGATGAATTAAAAAATTGCAACCTTGTGATATTTACTGCTACCCGTGTTATCATGTTAATCGTTTTAAACTAGACATCAAAATCATGTTGTACACTATTTTATATGAATTAAATCAATTTATATTAATTAATATCTTACATTCATCAAGTAATTCTCTTGCCATCACGTGCTTCGTTCAAAGTCACAACTTTTTGTTTTTTTCTTGCATATCGACCGGGATGGAGGCGCATGGCCTAACCAGGCCATGGCCTCATTTGAAGTCCCATTTTTCTCTTTTCCCCTTTCCCTCAATATAGTACACAGCCATTAATTTCTAAACCGCTGGCAACAAAAGTAAGTACACCCCTAAGTGAAAATGGCCAAATTAGCCACTTTCCCTCCCCGGTGTCATGTGACTCGTTAGTGTTACAAGGTTTCAGGTGTGACTGGGGAGCAGGTGTGTTAAAATTTGGGGTTATCGCTCTCACCCTCTCATGCTGGTCACTGGAAGTTCAACATGGCACCTTATGGCAAAGAGCTCTCTGAGGATCTGAAAAAATGAATTTTTGCTCTACATTAAGATGGCCTAGGCTATAAGAAGATTGCCAAGATCCTGAAACTGAGCTGCAGCATGGTGCCCAAAACCATGCAGTGGTTTAACAGGACAGGTTCCCCTCAGAACAGGCCTCGCCATGGTCGACCAAAGAAGTTGAGTGCATGTGCTCAGTGTCACATCCAGAGGTTGTCTTTGGGAAACAGACATATGGTTGCTGCCAGCATTGCTGCCAAGGTTGAAGGAGTGGGGGGGTCAGCTTGTCAGTGCTCAGACCATACGCAGCATCAAATTGGTCTGCATGGCTGTCGTCCTAGAAGGAAGCCTCTTCTAAAAAAGATGCACACGAAAGCCCGCAGTCTGATGAGACCAAGATAAACTTATTTGGTTCAGATGATGTCAAGCGTGTGTGGCAGCAACCAGGTGAGGAGCACAAAGACAAGTGTGTCTTGCCTACAATCAAGCATGGTGGTGGAAGTGCCATGGTCTGGGGCTGCATGACTGCCAGCACTGGGGAGCTACAGTTCATTAAGTGTACCATGAATGCCAACATGTACTATGACATACTGAAGCAGAGCTAGATCCCTTTGGAGACTGGGCCGCAGGGCAGTATTACAACATAACAACCCCAAACACAGCTCCAGGATGACCACTGCCTTGCTAAAGAAGCTGAGGGTAAAGGTGATGGACTGGCCAAATATGTCTCCAGACCTAAACCCTATTGAGCATATGTGGGGTATTCTCAAACAGAAGGTGGAGGAGTGCAAGGTCTCTAACATCCACCAGCTCGGTGATATCGTCATGGAGGAGTGGAAGCGGAATCCAGCGGCAACCTGTGAAGCTCTGGTGAACGCCATGCCCAAGAGAGTTAAGGCAGTGTTGGAAAATAATAGTGGCCACACAAAATATTGACACTTTGGGCCCAATTTGGACATTTTCACTTAGGGGTGTACTCACGTTTGTTGCCAGCGGTTTAGACATTCATGGCTGTGTATTGAGTTATTTTGAGGGGACAGCAAATTTACACCATTATAACAAGCTGTACACTCACTACTAATTTCTTAAGTGTTGTCACATGAAAAGTTATATTAAAATATTTACTAAAGTGTGAGGGGTGTACTCACTTTTGTGAGAAATATATATATATATATATATATATATATATATATATATACACACACACACACACACACACTTTATATATATATATATATATATATACACACCAACACACAGGGCTCAAAATGTAAAGTCCTGAGCTACTACCTTAAGAGTTACTCGCCACCAGTTGCCCCACCCAAACCCTACCCCGCCCCTAATTCCACCCTTAAACACGCCCTAAATTATCTCACAAAATTACACTGTTAAATGCTTTATTCAGCATTAGGTTTTGTTTCACCTCCCCCAGTACGCCTCTACCTCCAACACCTCCCCCAGTACGCCTCTACCTCCAACACCTCCCCAGTACAGCGCTACCTCCAACACCTGCCCCAGTACAGCTCTACCTCCAACACCCCCCCCCTCTCATCTGTGATTTTAACGACCCCCCAGCACACCTCATCTTCTGACCTACCCTCTCCAGAACACCTATGCCTCCAATCTACTCCCCAATCTGGCGCATGTATGCTTTCAATATTCTCCCCAATCCATCATACCTATGCATTCAATCCCCCCCCCCCAATCCATCATATCTGTGCTGTGCCTTCAATCCCCCCCCCCAATCCATCATACCTATGTCTCCAATCCCCCCCCCCCCCAATCCATCATACCTATGTCTGCATTTGTATAGCACCGATTGCTGGATAAATGACAATGGTCCGGTAAATGTGTCAAAAATGTCTGATGTGTCCGCCATAATGTCGCAGTCACAATAAAAATCGTTGATCGCCGCCATTACTAGTAAAAAAAAAAAAAAATTATTAATAAAAATGCTATTAAACTATCCCCTATTTGTAAACCCTATAACTTTTGCGCAAACCAATCAATAATCGCTTATTGCGATTTTTTTTACCAAAAATATGTAGAAGCATACGTATAGACCTAAACTGAGGAAAAAAAGATGTTTTTTTATATATTTTTGGGGGATATTTATTATAGCAAAAAGTAAAAAATAATTAGTTTTTTCAAAATTGTCACTCTTTTTCTTTATAAAAAATAAAAACTGCCGGGGTGATCAAATACCACCAAAAGAAAGCTCTATTTGTGGGAAAAAAAGGACTTCAATTTTGTTTGGGAGCCAATTGCGCAATTGTCAGTTAAAGCGACGAAGTGCCGAATCGCAAAAATTGCTCTGGTCTTAAGCCAGCAAAATGGTCCGGTCTGAAAGTGGTTAATCCCCAATTGTACCAATGCCTCCAGCACACTGATATTTACCATTCTGCAGCCACGGGGTCAATCATCACTGTGCACACTGAGGGTTGGAGCCTGCCCACTTAGGACCGCCCCACTCCTTAGATGTGCAGCAGAACGGAGGCAGGGATGTGTGGCAGGAGTTGGAGAGGGGCGGTCCAAGGCAGCTGACTGTGTATGTATTGAAATGGCTGCGCTGCGAGCCTGTGCGCAGCAGGGGGGCACTGGCTATTCATTCCTGGGACAGCACAGCCCTGTCATTACTCGCCCTCCTCATTTGTTTTCTCGCCAAATGCAAGTGCAAATTTTGAGGGAGATATAGATAGATATATATATATATATATATATATATATATATCTATCTATCTATCTATCAATTTTTTTTATACCGTATTTATCGGCATATAACGCGCACCCCAAGTTTAGGAGGGAATTTTAAGGAAAAAAAAAAAAAGACTTACATTTAAATGCCCATCAATGCAGCCTTGTCAGTATCCATCTGCAGCCTTGTCAGTTCCACGAGCGCCGTCAGATTACATACAGTGATAATCTCTGGTTTACTTGTCGGCCTCTGTAATAGGAAGTCCCGTCTCCTGGGCCGCCATTGGACCACTGTTCTGTCTATCATAGTAGATTCTCATTGTGTGTAATCTGTCGGCGCACGTCCTGCCCCACTCCCTGTCCTCTAGGCTGCAGATGGGCATCGATCAGGCTGCACCACTGATGGCAATGGTGAGGCTCCCGCACTGATAGGAATGGGGAGGCTGCCGCACTGATGGCAGTGGGGAGGCTGCCGCACTGATGGCAATGGGGAGGCTGCCGCACTGATGGCAATGGGGAGGCTGCCGCACTGATGGCAATGGGGAGGCTGCCGCACTGATGGCAATGGGGAGGCTGCCGCACTGATGGCAATGGGGAGGCTGCCGCACTGATGGCAATGGGGAGGCTGCATTGATGGTACTTGTGAGGCTGCAGATGGGCATTGATCAGGCTGCATTGATGGCAATGGTGAGGCTGCAGATGGGCACTGACCCTTATTTTGCTTCAAAGTTCCTTATTTAAAATTGTAATGAAATGAAATTTCCTGAAACTTCCCTCTTAAAAGGAATGTGCGTGTTATACGCCGATAAATACGGTAGTTCGTGAGGGTAAGCATCCCTCCTTGTCATTTTCATCCAGTTTTCGTTAAGGAACGAAAACGTATTCGATTTTCGTCATAGTTTTCGTCAGTGGATGAAAATGTGCTGTACTTTTAGTTTAGTCACTGTAAAAAACCTACGTTAGGCTTACCGGTAACGGTATTTGTACGAACCTCACAGGACGGCACACATGAGAGATGAGGGCTCCTCCCTACAGGAAACACAATCACATGACAGCTTTGTTATAAGTCCCCACCCTCCCCCTTGATCCTCAGTATGTAATAAAGTAATCCTGAACTGGTTCACAAGGAGCATTGCTCTTCGTAGGTACTTACCACCTAGCGCTTAGCTTATCTTTCCCTCCACATAGGGCGGGAAGTAGGCCTGCCGTCCTGGAAGGTTCGTAGAAATACCGTTACCGGTAAGTCTAACGTAGGTTTTCTCCTATAACCTTCCAGGACGGCACACATGAGAGGATAATCAAGTAACCCCAGGCCTACCTTCAGGGTGGGACCACAGCTTGTAGGACTTTCCAACCGAAAGCCATATCTTGCTGTGACAATACTTCCACACGGTAGTGTTTTAGGAATGTATCTTGACTGGACCAGGCGGCTGCTCTGCGGATTTGTTCCCAGGAGGCCCCTGCTTTCTCTGCCCAGGATGTTGCTAGTGACCTGGTTGAATTGGCTTTAATTTTTGCTGGTGCTGGAACCCCAGAACTCTCATAAGCCACAGAGATAGCATCTCTGATCCGTTTAGATAGTGAGGCTTTTGAAGCCTGAAGTCCTTTTCTAGACCCTGCGTATTGGACTAGCAGGTGACTAGACCACCTAAAACTTTTTGTTCTTTCTAGATATGCAAGGAGACACCTTCTTACGTCTAGGCAATGAAATTTCCTTTCTTTCTCATTCTTTGGTTTATCACAAAAGGACGGCAATATTATGTCTTGCGTCCTATGAAATAAAGCTGCTACCTTTGGTAGATATAAGGGGTCTAACCTAAGGGTGACCCTGTCAGGTTGAACTAATAAATAGGGCTCCTTCATGGACAGCCCCTGCAGGTCCCCGACTCTCCTGGCCGTGGTAACTGCTAACAAAAATGCTAACTTTAAGGTTAGAAACTTAAAAGGAACCTCTTCTATAGGTTCAAAAGGGTGTTTAGATAGTGCCTCCAACACCCTTGTTAGATCACATGGTGGGAAACTGTTGTCTGCGACAGGGGAACTCCTTTCCCTGGCCAACAGGAAACGCTTTACCAAGCTTTCTTTTGCCAGCCTTACCGAGAGGTAAACCGAGAGGGCCGATATCTGGACTCTAAGGGTACTGACCGCCAAGCCTAAGCCCACCCCGTCCTGGAGAAATTCCAGGATGACTGGAACAGAGGTGGAGGTGATCTGCCTTTTCCTACCCCAGGAACAGAAGGTCTTCCAGACTTTTGAATATATCTTTTTAGTCACTGGTTTTCTACTCGGAAGAAGAGTATTTATTACTTTATCTGAGCATCCCTTATTTCTTAGGACCTGGTGCTCACTAACCAAGCCGTCAGTTGAAAAAATTCCAGTCTTGGGTGAAGTACTGGACCCTGCCTGGGATGGTTCGGCCTGTTCCGAAGCCTCAGTGGCTCTGCCACTGCCATCAAACTTAGGTTTTCAAACCAAGCTCTCCTTGGCCACCAGGGTGCTACCAGAAGGAGCTGCCCTGGGGATTGGTTGAGTTTCTGAAGAACTTGTGGGATAAGTGCTAGAGGTGGAAAGGCGTAAGCCAGTTTGAAATGCCAGGTCTGAGTCAGAGCGTCTAGCCCTTCTGACTCCTCTCTGGAGATCGAAAAATACCTTTTTACTTTCCCGTTTTGACGATTGGCGAACAGGTCTATCTCCGGATTCCTAAAGCGTTGTACCAGGGTTTGGAATGTCTCTGGGTTTAGTTCCCATTCCCCTTGTCTTGGAAGCAGACTTCCTAAGCTGTCAGCAGCTAAGTTGCTTGTTCCTTTTATGTGGACAGCTGAGATGGAGAGAATCTCTCCCTCTCACCGAGCCCTCCTTACCTGCTAATTTGTTTATACATTTATAGCAGAATGGTTTTGGGTGAGATTTTGGAAGTTTGTCTTTACAGTACCCACATTTCTTAGAGGAGCTATGCCCTATAGCGGCAGGAGGGTGTTTATCTGGGGCCTCCTGGACTCTGCTGGGGGACTCTGTAAGATAGGAGACATAACACATCACATTATATGTCTTCCCCCAAGACTGCAGGCTTGTACCGGAGAGAGAGGAAGGGTTAAGCTAAAAGTTCAGCCTGTCCTGACTTTATCACTGATTCCTGCCACAGGAATCTGGATTTTCTTATCCCTTCGTTCACTCTTTTTCCAAGGGGGGTTTGTACTCACCGGGCCCCGACCTGGATCTGCCAGCAGTAGGTGCTTTTCCCTCCTCCTGCTCCATGAGGAGGTTAGCAGGGTCTTGGGCTGCTGATACCATCGTTTGAGGCTGGTATAGTCAGCCGACCGCTTCACACCGCCCCTACTGCAGCTGTTACTCTGCTGCTCCACGCCGCTCTCCACGCTTCTCCCGGTGTATCACTTCCGGGTTGCGCCGTGACCTCGGCTTCCGCCCACTTCCTGTGATGCAGTCGTACTCAGAGTGAGGCTTGGAGGACAAAACTTCCTGCAAACTGAAACAGTGGAGAGCGGCTGGCGGTGGATTCAAAACAGCTTCAGCGATGGCACGCCTCCCCGCGGCCAGAGCACTAGTGCTGATATGGGGGCGACCTGTGAGAGAGGACAAGCCTTACAGGTTAGTTCAGCCCTCCCCGGCTTCCCTAAAACCTGTCTCAACAGGGGAACCGTCAGACCCTCCACGGTCATTCGGTTAAGAAAAAAAACAAACATGCTGCTGTGTTCGGAAGAAACACAATCAATACTGAGGATCAAGGGGGAGGGTGGGGACTTATAACAAAGCTGTCATGTGATTGTGTTTCCTGTAGGGAGGAGCCCTCATCTCTCATGTGTGCCGTCCTGGAAGGTTATAGGAGAAATGCCACTGATGAAATCTTTGACTAAAACATTTTCGTTGATGAAATTAACATTGCTGTAACAGTGCCCCTTTACAGTGCAGTCCCCTTTACATTATAGTGCCCCTGCAGTCTGCCCCCTCCGAGCCTTTCCTCTATAACATTAATCTCTGACTCCCATGCTCAGGACTCCTACCTGCAGAGCAGAGGCTAGCAGTCCGTATGTCCTCTCCCAGCTTCTCCTCCCACCAGCCCGGCCAACTATGTCATCTTATCAGCAGGGCAAGGGGCAGAAGGAGCTCTCCATTCCGATCTGCAGTTCCTCCCACCCCCTGCCCTGCTGATAGGATAAGTGTAAGAAAGGGAGGAAAGGCGCGTGATCTAATACATTGATCAAGATGTTGCGGTTTATTCACAGAAAAATAAATCCATACAAAAAGTATCTACGTATTCAATAAATCAGGTTACAAGTATACACATTAAATTAGAAAAATAGGCATGCCCATGCAAGGGCAAGTACTAGAATTTTCTGCCGCGTTTCGAGGAAAGAAACCCTCTTCATCAGAGCCTTTTAGAACGACAAGAGAGGGCTGTATAGTGTTGTGGATCAAACATACACTCTACAGACCTCTCTTGTCGTAGGCTCTTATGAAGAGGGTTTCTTTCCTCGAAACGCGGCAGATTTTCTAGTACTTGCCCTTGCATGGGCATGCCTATTTTTCTAATTTAATGTGTATACTTGTAACCTGATTTATTGAATACGTAGATACTTTTTCTATGGATTTCTTTTTCCGTGACTAAACCACAACATCTTCATCAATGTATTACATCACGTGCCTTTCATCCCTTTCTTACACTTGGCTTACTTCAGACCCCCCTGGTCAGTTTAGGCAGCGGGACTCACATGATCTTCTTTTAAATTTATCCTTTGAAAGTACTACCATTTCATACCAACAACGCCTTCCCGAACGCAGGAGAAAATTCTTCCTGCTGATAGGATGACATAGTTGGCCGGGGCAGAGGAGCCGGGAGCGGACACACAGGAGATGAGCTGCGATCACGGTCTGTAATAACCCGCTCATCTCCCGCTATGCGGTCCGGTCAGGTAAAGGCCACGGACCAGCACCAGCCCGTGGCCCGGGGGTTGGGGACTCCTGTTCTAAACAAATCCCCACCACAGAGTGCTTCTTCCACCTTCCAAACAGGCTGCTTACCTCAGATTTTGACCTATTGAAAATTAGGACAAATATCCGCCTTGCCCTTTAAAGGGGCTTTGTCTCCATGCAAACTTGTATCTGTGTCTTTCTCCACATATGAACACCTTTCCTCCAAAAGTAACTCAAAGAAACAAAAAGAACCTCATTGTGCAATATATCAGCTTACCAGATCAATTTATGAAAACAAAGGGTTAAAATCTCACTCATAAAAAGGAGTGCACATCATCTAGTGCACATAGAAACGATTACTTCTTCAAATAAGCATTTCCCCCTTAAGGTTAGACTTTGGTGTCCGATACCTATCCAAGGTTGCTGCGTGATGACATCATCCAGCCACACCCTTGACGCGTTACATCATCCAATCATGACTGCTTCAGAAGGACTTTTTATAATAATTTATATTATTTATTGAATTTTGGTTCACAATTTGCGTGGTAGTGCAGGAGACTCTAGTATAGTATGGCTTTAAAGTATAACATGATAGATTATTTTTTTATTTATTTTTTAAACAATTCTAGCAGGTATGCATAAATGGTGGCAGAGACTATCGCTCTCTATCAATCACTCTTCTGCTATAAATTCTCTTCCTCTGCTGGAATTATTTTACTAATTTCTACACTGACAGCCACACGCAGACACAGCTCAGTGTCAGGTTCTGCCACAAAGTACCTTTGTTGGGCATGTGGGGAGTTACTGCATACAAGGCAAGCCTTTGGAGAACAGAGAAGACCTCAGACCTAGAAAGAGACTTGGAGAAGATGGCACATTTTTGCTGAGAGATAGCATACAGCAAGTTAATAGTGCATCACAGCTGCAAACATAGTGTTGAAAGAGTTTCCAAGCTAACAGCACAAGGGGATGAAAAGATTTGGAATGGCAAGCAGTACAGTTACTGGGTGTGTCATATTAGCATTACTGTTAATATCAGGGCTCATCCTAACCTAGAAAAGCTATTTAAAAATTATTACCTTCATTAAAAAAAGAAAGGAAAATGAAGCAGACAATATGCTAAATGTATAGCAACTAGCATTACCCAGCTATTTAAAATTGTAACCTCTGTAAATAAATAAATAAAAAAAATAAAAAAACAGTAAATAATAGGCTAGATGGATAACAATTTCACTAACATGACTCAGCTTTGTAATGCCAAGGCTTTCATATGCAACGATATAAAACATTATATTTAAAAGGTATCTGTGACAGACTCACTCGGGACAGAAGATTTTGGAGAGGACTGAATGCCAGCCTCTTGGCGTGCGATTATGGTCCCTGGCATTTGGGGCAACAGTTCTCTCTGTAAGCTATATGCCTGGGGACCCCTGAGGTGGTGTTACTTTGGAGTCAGGCCAAGACACACAGACTCTGGATATGTATATGCCATATTAGCAATAGTGACTGAATCATGCTGTTGGGACACAAACTGTTAGATGCGAATATCAACTCCAGCCGCCTGTCTGTTGTCTTGTATAATGTAAATGAGTCTAGTCTGGCTTGACACAGATTCTAAAGAGTATTTCACCTATTGTTTGTACTAATTAACCCTGCAATTTAATGAAGGAGTCCAGTGTTGATTTAGATAATTAGCTCATGTTAATTCTGTTTCTGGCTACAGTTGTATTGTTAGAATAATATGAGCAGGAGGGGGGACCTCCTCTTTTACTGTATTATAAATACTTGTCATTTTGGTTCTAATAAATCAGTCCATGTCAGCAGTGAAACAAGTATCGTCTTGTTTTGTGCTTGGGAGATGTTGGAATATCTGATATCTATATTCAGACTGGGAGGAAGTGGTATATGACGAAAGCACCCAAGCGGAGTGTAGGGACGTTTCGTCACAGTATCGATTTTCAGTACAATGACATAAAAGACGATTATAGTTTTACTCACTGTTTCGAATATTGTCCCAGTCAATAATAGCAAAAAATGGATGACAGCATAAATCTTCAAATTTTAGTCTCTCCTTTTGTCCACATAGCAAGCTTTGGATCAAGTCGAGAAAGTTTTTGCTGATTTTTGGTTCTTCCGGAAATTTCAAGAAACGCTGCAAAAACAAACAAATAATAAATTCTGTCAGTGTTCACTTTCTTACAAAAAATAAAAAATAAAAAACACCAAAAATGACTAAACCTGAAAATTCATGATGTTATTAAGGGTTTTTGTTGAGGTTCCCTCTGTGAATGGAGATTTTCCATAAAACATTTCATATGCAATAATGCCTACAGACCACCAATCGCATTCAGGCCCATAGGTAGTTTTTCCATCACTGTTCATCACTGTGAGAACTTCAGGAGCCATGTAGTCTGGTGTACCTATAGGAAGGTGGGCATTTACCTGAAGTACAGGGAGAGAAGTTGATGAATGTGTTATCATTGCGAGATCATACAAGCAAAATTGAAAGAAATCAGGCACACTTACAATTTTATTTGAAGTCATTCTTGCTGCTGAGCCGAAATCTACAAGTTTACAATGACCAGTCCGATCAATGAGAATATTCTCTGGTTTAATATCTCTGTAAAATATAACAATTTATTTTATTTTAATCAAAGCTTCAAACACAATAAAATTACCAAAAGCAATTCTATCAGATTGGTGAATGAAGGTATGTTTTAGTTTTAGATTCAATTTTGTGTCATACCTTAAATCAGCATTTTGCCCTCTTGGATTAATTTTTTTTTAAATAGGAAGTAAACGTCTTCTGCAGACATTTACCTATAGGTAAGCCTATAATAAGGCTTACCTATAGGTAGTGTAAATATCTCCTAAACGTGCACCGTCTATGTCTAGTCTGACAAAATACCAGAATTTCAGAGAATCTTCCAGCTTTGGAGGACACCAGTTATGGACTACACCTTATAAAAGGTATGCTTGGTCTCAGCTTAGTTAGGGTTGGAACTGCACAACACTTGTATGGATATGGTCAGTAAAAAGTTTTCAGTAAAGTCTTACAAAACGTTCCAAGCCTGGTCTGAAGTTTTTTAAGGGGTGCATGGTAACATATGGCGCATAAGAAGAACAGGGCCTGTAAAGCACACATGGGGCACAAAGCAAGGCAACTACAAAAGGTTAATTCGGCAGGAGAGTAGGAGTTGGAGAGCAGTTGCCACAGGTAACCAAGAACTGGTGGGAATGTATAGCAGCCGGTCAAAAGAGTGGTACCTGGCATAGGCGACAGGTCATCCGGTAGCCAGAAGCTCTGTGTTCTGCCTCCCTCCCTAGCAGTCCTACCAGGACTAAACACGCAGTATGAAGACCCCAAATACCTAGCCACATGGTACAGGAGAGTGAATGTGTTAAGTGAGAGCACACAAGGCCGGCGTTAGTGCACGGCAGGACCCCATTCTGTCACTGGGAGTAAGGTAGCAGAGGTACACTGGACTGGTGGAGAGGGCACGGGCTCAGTGGTGTCCATTCTAAATGCAACATACATCGAGGATGGTGCCTAGTAACATTAGACAACATGTTCTGTACATGCATCTATTGCACACAATGTACGGCTCATTTCCAAGCTAGGGCACCACCATAATGTTTGACTTCCACATGAACGAGGCCCCACCTGGGCCCGGGCATTGATGAGTGTGCACACATGAAAACGGTACCCCCCCCCGCCCCATGTGCAGTAATAGGAGGCCCCGCTCACAAGTGTAACAGGAATCTTGACTAGAAAAATATCATGAAATTAAAAAGCTAACAAAATTGGTTAGACTTTTCTAAGAAAGGATGAAGAAAAAAAAAAAAAAAAGACATCCAACCACTTAGGACACTAGCAAAAACCTGAGGCATGAGTAGAAGAGGGGTTTACGGGGACTGGCATGTGTTTTTTCCTGTTTCCCAGTGTCCCAACTTCTTGTAGGCAACAGTTCCTCAATTCCTGTGTTCCTCAAAGCACAATAAAAAAACAAAAAAACACCACAGCCCGATTAGTTCATTATTAACCACTTTTACCCCCTTCCTGCCCAGGCCAAATTTCAGCTTTCAGCTCTGTCCCGCTTTGAATAACAATTGTGCAGTTATGCAACTCTGTACCCATATGACATTTTTATACATTTTTTTTACACAAATAGAGCTTTCTTTTGATAGTATTTAATCACCACTGGGTTTTTTATTTTTTGCTAAACAAAAATAAATAAAAAAAAAAGATCGGAAATATTGGGGAAAAATTATTTTTTTCATAGTTTGTTATGAACACTTTCACAGATGTGCGCTGATGAGGCAGCACTGATGAGAAGGCACTGATAGTTGACACTGATGAGCACTAGTGGGACTGCACTGATATTCAGTGCCAATGTCCCTTTAACAAAAGCTAGTTATCGGCTTTCTTCTTCTCTCCTCACGCTGTTAGTGTGAGGAAATAAAAGCCGATAACCGGCTTATGTTTACATCCTGTGATCAGCTGTCATTGGACACAGCTGATCACATGGTAAAGGGCCGCTGTGATTGGCCCTTTACCCCGGTCTGTGATTAGTGGAGTCCCAAGGACTTGGCGATCACAGAGTGTGCTGTCGATCTACTCCCGGCAAACTAAGCCCGAGCTGTAGCAGTCTTTCGGCTATAGCACAGGCAGGAAGTAGTTAAACTCACCTGTGTACATAACCCAGCTGATGAACACTACGAGTAGCCAGAATTATTTCCGCCAGATAAAACTGAGCCATACTTTCATCAAACTGCTCATCATAACGGTTTAATAAAGACAGCATATCTCCTCCTGGCTGGTACTGCATGACCTGTGAAATATTTAAACAAATTATTATCATGCCTTTGAAAATAATATTCAATGCTTTAATAAAATGATAAAGTCAAGGGTACATATTACTGCTTCAAGCTTTCTGTTACATGTAATACTATGGTACACCATCCAATACTTGTAGAAAAGCAAGGTTAAAACTATAATATATATATATATATATATATATATATATATATATATATATATATATATATATATATATATATATATATATATATATATATATATATATATATATATATATATATATATATATATATATATATATATATATATATTAGTATTGCAACACTACTTTTTTTTTCCACTCTAAACATGTTATGGGTGATTGTACATGTAATTCTGGACAATACAAATAAACAAGCCCGTTATCCTAAATTAAATTATATAATTGGCTTAATCAAGACAGATTTTAGAGACGTACCAATAGAATATAGGAACCAACATGCAGTGTAAGGGCTCAAGGAAAAACGTGCATTTATGAACTATAGCTGATGCTCCAAAAAAAGAGACAGCTACCTTGCCACAATTTGTCCAGCTCCAAGGCTCGGCTCACACTACCGTGACCTGAAAGTCAGGCAACTTTGAAGCAACTTCAGGGAATGCCTGTGTAATCGTCCTGTAATGTCGGATCCAAATCACAGCAATTAAGATCCGACTTGGAGGCAACTTCCATGGGGACAAGTCAGATAGAAGTCATCTTAAGGTAGTACAGGAACTTTTTCTAAAGTCAGAGAAACTTCAGTAGTGGTAATTAAGACAGCTCTCATTGACTAAATGGGATTTCACATGTCACGCGACTTGGGGTCTCACAAGTCGAATCCCAAGTCGCAGCAGTGTGAACCGAGCCTAAGTTTAGAGCCAATTCAAGCCCAAGCTATCCCCCTTGTGGCAAGCAATTCACATGCCTTAATAAGCGTTGAGATAAGTTAATCCATTAGTTATTAATGAGCAGTCAATACACTGCAACCAAAAGATGCACAACGTTTTAGAAATGCAGTGCATTACAAGCATAGTAAGCGAGTGCAGGCACCACAAAGCACATTAAACAGGTGCCTTATGGTAAATTGCCCATTTTGGTGCTTTTTATCCAATGCCCAAGGCCCAAAATATTTTTCTAAAACTTAGGAGTATCCTATGTAAATATTGTATAGTTTAGCCATGTTAATCTCGCAATCATTTTCAGAAATTGTATTATAAGGTCACCATCAATAAGCGTTCCAGTAACTTGATTTATAACTTACCAGATAAAGGTGCTCCTTATCTTGAAAGGCATAATGTAATGAAGGTATCCAAGGGCTTGTGTGATTACTTAATATGCTTCGCTCTTCTTCAAAAAATGAAACCTAAAACATAAGACAGTAAATTATTCTGTGATCCCTGAAAATTAACCAAAACTTCATATTTACTTAATTTTAACAACAACTTACATTACTTAAACTGGTTTACATTAAAAAGTTACTTACTGATGCATGAATGTTATTTTCATTTAGAACTAGTAATGAATGTATACGTACTATCTGGCCACACAATTGATCCGTATACATGATTGGCTCAGACCAGGGAGAGATAATGGTTGTGCAGCAGTAAAGGCTGCCATTATGTCTTCATCTGTATATCCGAAAAATTATGGGGAAAATGAAGGGTACCTCTTTTATTAACGGCTCCCTCAGGTTAATACAATACATTAACACTATTGTATACTCTGCTAACTGGACTGACTTCAGAAATAATCCAATATAGGGTAACCCACTCCCTTCCTGAATTCCTGTCAGTACCAAGAGCATGATATTGGTTTTCCTGGGACCATAAAGGGGTTGTAAACCATATTTTTTTTGTTTTTTTTTTAAATAAAAACAACAAACATGCCTATACGTACCTGCTCTGTGCAATCGTTTTGCACAGAGCAGTCCCGATCTTCTTTTTCTGGGGTGCCCCGCGACGCTCCAGGTCCCCCCTCTTTATTGGGTGCCCTGTGCCGGCTCCCTCCCGAGTCTCCCTGCTGCGTCCATTGACACATACAGTAGGACTTGGCCCCACCCCGGCTCTTGTGTCACTGGATTTGATTGACAGCAGGAGCCAATAGCTCCTGCTGCTATTAATCTGTCCAATGAGGAGAGACAAAGTGGCTGGAGCTTGTGCACATGGCTGGATTGGATCAGGCTCAGGTAAGAAAAAGAGGGGGTCTGGGGCGAGCTGCAGCACAGGTTATTTGAAAAACCTTTTTTTGCGATTCTAAAGGTTACATTTTTTTCAAAATAACAAACATGTTATACTGGTAATGGTGGTGATCAGCGATATTGCAGCGGACATTCTGACACTTTGTGGGAACCAGTGACACTAATATTGTGACCAGTGCTAAAAATATGCACTGTCATTGTACCAATGACACTGGCTGGGGCTGGGAATGGGTAAACATCTAGGGCGATCAAAGGGTTAACTGTGGGCCTAACGTGTTTTATGTATACTGGAGATTAAAGATTACACACAGGTGGCCTCCATTTACTAATTAGGTGACTTCTGAAGGCAATTGGTTCCACTAGATTTTAGTTAGGGGTATCAGAGTAAAGGGGGCTGAATACAAATGCACGCCATACTTTTCAGATATTTATTGGTAAAAAATGTTGAAAACCATTTACCATTTTCTTTCCACTTCACAATTATGTGCCACTTTGTGTTGGTCTATCACATAAAATCCCAATAAAATACATTTACGTTTTTAGTTGTAACATGACAAGGGATACGAATACTTTTAGGCAGAGCTCTATCCTGTCTCTCTCCTCGCTGATTAGCGGGTGCTGGTGGACATTCATTGGCCGGCACCCACTGATTGGCTTGTGCTGTGTCTAATCATAGCACAGTCAGGTTGCCGGAGGTGTGCCCGCACGCCCCCTACCCAGAAGTGCGCATGCGCGGATGCCTGAGCGGGCGGACGTCCTAGCTTGAGCTCCGCTCCGAGGGAGGAGAAAGCCGGAGGACTACGGGTCCCAGCGGTACCGCGAACGGTACATTTCAGCTCCACAAGCCGCTCCTAGACCCCAGGTGACTATACAATGGTCCTGCGAGCGTAAAAAGCTAAAACGAAAGCTGTTTTAGCTAAAACGGCACCTGTTAGGCAGGCTTTGAAAATGGCGGCGGCAGCCTCCTCACAGAGCATCACACAGCATAGTAAAACAGCGCCCTCACAGACCACAGAGGAGAATGCTGACACAGAATCTGACCCTGAGGTATCTCAGTACAATACTAATGAAGATATGTTTAAAAGATTTGAAACTATGCTCCACAAAGCTTTAAAGAAAACATCTGATAGAATTACAGATAAACTGACTAAAGAAATTAGAGAACTGGGCCAGAGAACAGCTGAGTTAGAAATCAGAGTGGATGACCTTGATAATTTTACACAGCAAAATACCTCAGAGATTGAAAATCTAAAGGAAGAAAATATTTTATTACAGTCACGTTTAGAAGATCAGGAAAATAGGGACAGACGAGCGAACTTGAGAATTAGAGGAATTCCTGAGACAGTCCTCGATCTCTCGGCGACCGTAACAGCATTATTTCAGGAATTACAGCCTGGTATTCCCGTCGACAGACTGGAAATGGATAGAGTGCATAGAGCGTTAGCTCCCCGCAAAGCTAATGGCCCACCCAGAGATATAATTGCTAAATTCCATTACTATAGAACCAAAGAGCAACTTCTGGCGGCTGCTAGAGACAAAGATTCCTTGCAATTCCAGGGCCATACATATCAGCTCTTTGCGGATATATCTCCTCTCACGGTAGCCAAACGTCGCGCACTAAAACCACAGCTTCAAATTCTGCAACAACATCATATTACATATCACTGGGGTTTTCCTTTCTCTCTAAGGTTTACTTTTCTGGAAACTAAATACGTCTGTAGATCATCGGAAGACTTGCAATCTGCTTTGGTTGAAATGGGCATCGCTGATAAAGCTACGCCAAATAGCCACCTCCGCAGACGTTCGTCCTCAAGCTCTCCTCAGCAAAATAATATGTCAGCCCCTGCAGGTACCTTTTCATCTTCTCAACAGCATATGCACAAAAGAGGTCGTTTTGAAAAGCAAAGCCCCTCCAACGTAGATTCTATGGACTGACACTTTCATCTAGCTAGTTTTGTTAGCATTTGTCCCCAGCACTAATTGCTGGTTGAAAAATTAGGAAAAAATGACTCCAACACCGTCACTCTGCTCTCTACCCTCACGAGGGAAAATTATTTTTTTTTTTCTTGCAAAAGCTAGGCCTTTTTGTTTTTTCATGTAGGTCCATCAGGTTCCTACATCTTAATACCAACTTCTGACATTTTCTTTTTTTTTTTTTTTTGTATATATATTTTTTTTTATATATATATATATATATATAGATATATATATATATATATATATATATATATATATATATATATATATATATATACCCTTTTTTTTTTTTTTTATTATTATCTTTTCTCTCTTAGAGTAATCACATTAGTAATTGTACTAATAAATCTAGAGAAAACTGTTTTTCTTCTTATGTATATATATCTCATTTCCCATTTAGATTCTTAACCGAAACGGTATTTAGACTAATAATTTGTTTTTTACTATTCCCGTGGTCCTCCGGTACTCTTCTCCCCTCAGGAATTTCTTGCTGCCCCCTGTTCCACCATCAGATTCCCGTCAGGATTATGCGGGTCCCTGATGATGGCTTTGGAACCTCTCGGAACATTTTAATTGTGCTCCGAAGACGTTCCCATACCCTATGTTATTATTTTTTATTGTTATCAATATTCTATTATAAAAGGGTCGATCGTTTTTTTATTTTTTCAGGTTTTACATTCTTCTTTTCTGCTCTATATATTCTTTTCTCTCTTCAGGTGGTGTTCACGAATCTAGAAGTAAGTTGTATTATTACGCGTATAATGTATTCTGTCAAACAGTCATGGCCCCTATAAACATTTTATCTTTAAATGTACAAGGGTTTAATACTCCCCATAAACGCTCAAAAGCTATGCGCACCTTCCATTCTAAAAAAGCCCATATTATATGCTTGCAGGAAACCCATTTTAAGGAACAGACTCAACCTAAATTTCTCTCATCAAATTATCCACAGTTTTATGCAGCCTCAGCTTCGGTCAAACAAAGAGGTACCCTCATAGGCTTTCACCGTAACACTCCATTTACTCTTCTGTCACAATTAAATGACCCAGAGGGTAGATACATTTTGATAACTGGCTACCTGGCTGACGCCCCCATCACGGTTGTCTCTTATTACGCCCCTAACAAAAAATCAATAGCTTTTATGTCGCATCTCTTTCAACTTATTGATACACACAAACTTGGTACATTAATTATTTGTGGAGACTCCAATGTCACGGTATTCCCCTTCCTTGACAAATCCCCGATTTCCCCTAGTACGAATTCCTCCAAGATGTCCCTACAACCCTTGCTTACGTCGCACAAACTAGTAGACACATGGAGAGAACTTAACCCCACCAGCAGACGTTATACACATTATTCATACCCACACAAATCATTCTCTCGCATAGATCACATTATTGTTCCATCTAGTATGCTACCAGAAATAATCTCATCGAAAATTGTCCCAATACCATGGTCTGACCATTGCGCAGTTTTCACCACTTTTGCTTCAACTATACCTAGATCTCATGATACTACATGGAACATTAATGATACCTTATTGACTCACCCATCCCATAAATTGTTAATTGAGCAAGCGTTATCTGACTATATCTCCTCAAATGATACAGACGATGTTTCTCCCCTGACGTTGTGGGAAGCACACAAATCTGTTATTCGAGGAAATTTGATACGTCTAACATCAAAGCTTAAAAGGGAGCGCAAACTTCTGTTTGCGAAATTGGAAACAGCCTTCAACACGTCCCACTCAAATTTTCAATCCTCCCCCACCACTGCTAATCACACGAAACTAGACAAAGCACGACTTGAACTAGACCTATTTTTAACAGACTCTGCTGACAAAATATTGCGCAAACGCCAACATATCCATTACCTCAAAGATAACAAACCTGACACTCCTTTGGCACGTAATTTGAAAAGGATACAAAAGGTACAGACCTCCTTCAGACTTAAAACTACACGTGATGGATACACCAGTAACCCATTAAAAATACTCGAAATATTTCGTTCTAATTTATCTAAAATATATTCCGCAGGCCAAGAGCTTGATAAAGCAAAAGCTGATATTATATTCTCTAACATAAATCTCCCTACCCTAGATCAGCTACAACATGATAATCTCGAACGACCTATAACTACCCCTGAAGTCCTGAATGCAATTAAACTCTTGAAACTCAATAAAAGACCGGGCCCAGACGGGTATTCAGCTTTATATTATAAGCAATTTTCGAATATATTAGCGCCTCTTCTGACTAAAGCCCTTAACTCTATTCTAGAGGACCATTCCTTCCGCACAGAAACACTCACCTCTATTATAGTGATGATTCCTAAACCACACTCAGACACTACTTCCTGGACAAATTATCGCCCTATATCCCTCCTTAACCTTGATATTAAAATATTAGCTAAAATATTAGCTATTCGTCTCAATAACGTTATAGGTCAGTTAATACACCGTGATCAAACTGGCTTCATGCCTAAAAGACAAGCAGGAGATAATATCAGACGTGCTCTTCTTCTCATAAACACAGCCAAATCTAGACGTATTCCCTCATGCCTTATTTCTCTGGATATTAAGAAAGCGTTTGATTCTATCTCGTGGCCATATATGCATTATACGCTACAGAAATGGGGTTTTGGGAATCATTTTTTAAAATGGATTTCCTCGTTGTATGATAGCCCAAAAGCATATATTAAATATGCCGGTTATAAATCTGCTATGATAAACATATGTAGGGGTACGAGGCAAGGATGTCCCCTATCCCCCTTGCTTTTTGCCCTTCTCATCGAACCATTAGCACAATTAATCAGGACAAATCCAGATATCAAAGGTATCGAATTAGGCGGTTACCAGCATAAGTTATGCCTTTTTGCAGATGATATTCTAATATTCTTATCCCACCCATTTATATCCGCTCCGAATTTACTGAATGTATTAGACAAGTTTGCTACAATTTCCGGACTTATAGTTAATCCCACTAAATCGAATGTGCTCAATGTCTCCCTAGAACAAAAAGAACTCATCCACCTCCAAGCTACTTTACCATTCCACTGGGTCCCTACCCAGTTACCGTACTTAGGTGTTCAACTTACAACTTCACTTAAAGACTTATTTAGAGTTAACTATCTCCCCTTACTGAAACAAGTCACTGAATATATGAAACAATGGGCTTCTCTCCCGCTATCTTGGTTGGGAAGGATTAATGCAATAAAAATGTCAGTTTTATCGAAATTCCTTTACTTATTTAGGGTGTTACCTATCCCACTACCAGCTTACTTCCTTAGAATACTGCAACGCAGAGTCTTGGCCTTCATTTGGGGAAAAACGAAACCACGGATACCAAAGACCATGTTATATCTTAGTAGATTGAAGGGCGGAATAGGTTTACCAAACTTTACCTCCTATTATTCTGCTGCACAACTCTCTATTCTCACGAAATACCACTCAATAGAGGAAACACCCCTTTGGGTGATGATTGAATCGGTGGAATGTGATCCTATGTCTATTGCCAATATTTTGTGGATACACCCTAAAGATAGATCTCACATTTCTAACCCCATTACGAAACATTCCTTATCTATGTGGGATAAATATGGTAAACCTTCCAATCTTCAATCCCCACATAACCCTCTTCTTTCCTTCCTTGGGAACCCAGCCTTTTACCCTGCCTGGAAATATCCGAAGTCATTTTCAGTTTGGTCCAAATTAAAATTATCTCGATTTTATCAAATATGTGATAACTCCACCATTTTGGAATTTCCATTACTGTGTGACACCCATAGACTACCAAGATCTGAAACATTTAGATATCTGCAAATCAAAAATTTCTATACCCCTCTTCTCAGTACTGGTACATTGCTTAATCAAATGACCCAATTTGAGCGTATTTGCATGAGCGACCCACATGTTAGGGGTGTTATATCTATGATTTATCAACAGCTCACTACTCTCCCTAAGGATATGTTACCTTCATATGCAGATAAGTGGGCATCAGATATGAACCGTGTTTTCAACACTAATGACTGGTCCAATATTTGGCTAGCTACTAAAAGTTCATCCCCAAATTGCTATGCTCTTGAAACCAATTTTAAAGTATTAGCGAGATGGTATCTGGTACCTGCCAGAATCGCCAAGTTTTCCCCAACATATTCTATCAATTGCTTCAGAGGTTGCCCTTCTCCGGGTACCCAACTCCACATATGGTGGGAATGTCCTGTGGTACATGAATTTTGGATAAATATCTTTGCTATGGCTTCTAAAGCTTTAGAACGTTCAATCCCTCCGGATCCAGCCATAGCTCTTCTTAACCTGAAGCCCCCATCGCTAACACACCCTCAATTTAAGTTATTTCTCCAGATTAGCACTGCTGCGAAACAAACTATAGCTAAAGCCTGGAAATCCAAAACTCTAATATTAGCGGAAGCCAAGCATAGAATGAATAGAGCTTTAACTCATGCTAAAATGTCGGCCATAGAAGACGATAATATTGATAAATTTAAGCAGATTTGGCAACCATGGGTAAAACACTACCGTCCCCTCGATTTTGACCAGTCATTACTGTTACCTCAATAGTCTATTCAGATATCATTAGTAGATATAATGTATTACTATATTTGATGTGTAGATCACCACCTGGAGAGAATCTTTCCCTCTCTCTTTTTTCATCCTCTCATCTGTCTCTTTATCACCCTTTCAATCCTTTCCTTCCTTAATTTTTTTTTCCCTTGCTTTTTTTTTTTTTTTTTCTTTGCTAACATATCTTGAAAATTACGCGCATAATGTTGTGCTACCCTTACATATACTCTTTTGGGCATATTAATTTTGCCTATATTTTTTTTAATATTGCTTTAATCACAGTAATACCTGTTCCTTTTAATTGCCCCCACTTTGCCACAGTTTGAGCCCATTTGGGGTGGTAAAGTGGTCGGGAGGCAAGACTTTACTGTTACAAGATCTGTTTCAGGGTTACTCTTCATCTCCCTAGTGCAGTATTAACTAGGCTTTTTTCTTTACATAGTGTTCAATTCCTAACACACTATGCTATAATTTAAGGTGCATTTTACTTATGATATTACTTGACATTGTTCTTTACTTTCAAGATATCCCATGTATGAATATGAATATATGTATTATATCTTTTCTGTATTTTCTTTTATGCACTTT
The DNA here is from genome assembly GCA_028564925.1 of Lithobates sylvaticus. NCBI lineage: Eukaryota > Metazoa > Chordata > Amphibia > Anura > Ranidae > Lithobates > Lithobates sylvaticus. Next base: position 233,242,392 of record CM053026.1, read on the forward strand.
ATTGTTTATGTTTTTTATTTGAAAATAAAAATTCTTTGAACAGAAAAGTCTAAGAAAAATGTGTACAAAAATTCTCAGGGCATTTGAATGTTGTTTGGAAGATTTTGTTTGCTTTTAAAAGGATAAGTTCACCTTTGGGAACATGTAACATGTTTCCAGTGTTGTATCCGCCATCTGCTGCCCCCCGTGGAAGCAGTACGAGAAGAAGTTTCCAATACTAGCTGTCACTGTTTGAAAACAGCGCAGCTGTGCAGGGCTCCATTCACACAGCGGCGTCATTCATACACGCAGCTCTGTGTGTCTGAATGAACTACAAGCCCCAACATCCTTAGCAGCTGTTGGCTTGTAGTTCTCAATGAACTACTAGGGCGTTGTGGTAGTTCATGGAGTCTTCCTGTCAGGGAGTATCGGCTTACCATATGGGATGTACGGGCAAGCAGCTACACTGACAGTGCAGGAGACCTGGATGCCATCAGAAATCTGCTGATCACTGGTGCAATGCTTTACAAGCTCCTACTACATAAAATAATAAATGCACATTTTTTACCTGCAAGAAAATGTGTATTTTTTTTTTTTTAAAGTGAACTTATCCTTTAACATTTGATTTTGGAATGAATGGACTTTACCAAACAAAAAACACATACACAGTAAATTTGTGCGAGAAAAATTTTCCATCCTGCTCCTTCAAAATTTCTCGTCACTGCAGTAAAAAAATGAACGTTGATTTGACCCACTAATGATTAGAAAAATTAACATACTTTCTTAAGACATTCTTTTCCTAAGCATTTTCATTAAAATTCTACCCATCTATGTTACTTACATTTTGTTTGTTTTTTATGTTCAAACTGTTTTTATTAGAACAAAAAACAAAAATTTACAGATAAAGCATTATTACAGGAAATGTCAGGTATAGATGACAATTTTACCCGAAAAATCTTATGATCAGACATCACTTGTACAGTAATTTGCGTGGTGAGACACATTAACACATATAACAGTAAAGCAGTCGGAGTATGTATGGTACATCTTGTATTCATTTTCCTCAATACAGAAGATCAATAGGGTAGTGACAACAATGTTTATGTGTGAGATCTTAGTTAAGCAACAGTGATCCCATCAGCCAAGGGTTTCTGGAGCTTGCAGCCACCTATCCCAGATTTCCCCATACTTGGCTGGGCAACCCCTATGTTACTTACATTTAATGCGAAGCATCCCTTGTGCTGGTGCCAGCTGTCATAGTAGAAATCCAAAGTCCCTAGCCCCCTTCCCATACCCCACAGAAGTATTCTTCAGATGCTGCTAGGGTTAATACCAGCGCAGGACCTGTAACAGGCACCCATCAAGAGTGCCAACTATGTCAGACCTTTCTCCCCCCTCTTCCATACACAGAATCTGTGCTACAGCTTCCATAATTGAAAAATGCTCTATGAATGGGGAAGGCAGACGTTTTATTCATCCTCCTGTGCTCAAGTGACATCCCTTTGGCTTTTACCTAAACTTAGGCTTTAACCTTTTACTTAGCAATTATTGCATATAAAATATACAGCACTCCCAATTACCTGTTCCTGTGCTAGAAGTGCTTTCTTCTTCATCACTTTCATAGCAAAGGTTTCTCCAGTCACTTTCTCTTTGACAACATGCACATCTGCAAAATGACCTCGTCCAATTACATTCTTGACTTCAAAATCCTTCACATTAGGCTGAAGCTCACGTAATTCTGCAACAGTGTCCGAATCTAGGAGAAGGAATATTATTAAAGAAAAAACAGCTCCAGTCGAAATAAAATACATAATCTTAAAAAAAAAAAAAAGAAGGAGGAGTAAAAAAAAAAATAAAAAAAACACTTGGGAAAACAGCTTATTTGCAGACCTTTACCTTACACCACTGAAAATAATGTGTCTTGTTCGTAGCCCACCACTATGTCAGCTTGCACATAAGCATGAAAAATGTACATTTGCATGAGCATTTTATGTTTTTTTTTTTGTTTAGACCTGCTCTGCTATCTTAGGTTGAGGAGGGGGGTTACATACATAAAAAAATAAAATTCTAAAACGTACAGAATTATGACAGATGAATAAGTGCTCTTTGACATGAAAGTTTATTCCGTAGGAGTATAGTTTTTCAAAAATAACATTCAGAATATGTAATCTGGGTGTTTTAGATCCAAGCAAAGCCTTAAATACAGAACATACCTAAAGTAAACCCAACCTGGTCTTAAAAAAATAAAAAATAAAAAAAAAGTAACAGTGCTAAAGGGTAGGCACCTTGTGGTAAGTATTTGCATGCGTTGGTCTTTAGATAAATTAATGTGTCTGTGTGGTGTCCCTTTGATTCTTCATTCAAGCCATTTATAGGGCCTCAACTTCTCTTCAAGTCAATAAAAACAACCTAGTGCTAAAACCCATCTCAATTAATTTAACTACCAAATGTCAAAACCTCTACAGTCCACCGAGGACCTGCCACTTAAGAGATGCATGCCATGGAAAAAAGGTAAATGCTGGCCATACACTATACGAAAAATCATCCGAAAATTTGGTCAGACAGATCGTCTGTTTTTCGGCCAGTTAATGGGCAAAAGTAGGAAGGACAAGTTTGGAAATTTTCTGCCGAACGAATGATAAATTGAAAGGCTAATGCGTTTCCCATCCGAACTGTCTGCACTAGGAATATGTAAAAAAAAACTAACAAAAAAATGCATTAATTTATGTCCACTGAACGATTTATCGGTCATTACATGATGGCAATATCGTTTGCGCTCACGGCCGAATGTTCGTTTTTCGAAAATGGGTTTGGCAGATTTTTTGGTATGGCCAGCATTAGAGCTGGGAGGGGTGGTGCTTAATCTTACCTTGTTTTTCAGAACTGTTGTCACCACTTTTGATCCCAGGTCAGGCCCCCTTTTCTAAATTAATTGTGTAATTATAGCTGAATGACTCATTGTGGAATGTTTATTTTAGAGGAGTGTTGCTCAAACTTCTAGTGTCCCACCATCAGTGCTTATTATGTGAATATCAACACCAAAAGCTAAAACAGGATTTTGTAAACAGGATACAGTAAAATCGGTTTCCTGGAGTCCAGTATAGGACATCTACAGCTACCTTCACGTGATCAGAAAATTGCTAAAAATACAACCTGCAGGGACATCCTCCTATGTAAACCCTTCCACTCCCAGTTAGCTTTAGTTTTGTAGAAAGCAATAAGGAACTCATAAGAACAGAGAGGAGGGTCCTGTACTCCTATTCAGGCTTTTTAATTCCTTATTAGTGGGACATGCAAAAGCAGCCCAACTGAGGGGTGGGCAACACAGCAAACACCAATAGACCCACATAACAAACACGTCAATAAGGACTCAAAAGTTAGAGAGCAGCTTCTAGTACCTTATCCCAGAAAGTGGCATCAGAAGAGGTCTGAACATCCACCTGGTAGAAGTTAATAAACGTGTGTAAAAATAAAATGTCACCGTTGGGATGCAGGTGAGGTCACTGTAACTCAGGATCAGCGAGAGTAAACTGACATTAGTATGCCCTCCGTATCTAGAACCAGATGTTTCTCAGCTGGTGTCCTGAACCCAAAAAGGAAGAGGTAGGGCATGCATGCACCGTAACCTCCCTCAAAGGAAAAATATTACATGCAGAGAAGGCACCTAAGGCCACACAGGTACAGTACAGTGCCACACCAGGAGCCTTTCAGTAGGACAACTGAAACTAGCACCAACCCTATTGACCTGGTATTTCTGGAACGACTGACCAAATCACTAGAAGGGTTGTAGCAGTCCTTGCATACCCCAAACTAAGGCATGAAATGGGCACCCTCGGCAAATGTTTAAGGGGCTCTCACCCTGTACTCATCACTTCAGTAGCATGAATAAGAGGAATTTAACCACAAACCCTGTGTTGCCCTCCACAATGGGCATGGGCTATAGAGTTGGAGAGCTGCTTGCCATGAATATTCGCGCCACAGTGTCGGAGAAAGACTGGACTGCCACATCTGCACAGCTGTCAGATTTATAATAAGCTGGAGGAACAGCATGTCACTGGTTTTGTGAGAGATCATCACTACAGTGTTCTGAGTCCCCACCAATGTTGAGAGAGAGGAGATTTAATTACAGACTGCAAAGTATTGAGAGGTCACCCAGTTATCCAGTTCTTAGACTGCATGGTGGTGAGGGGCTGCTGCCCACAACTTTCTTACTAATTTCTTAAAGGGATGGTGACACCTTGTTTTGGGAAACAATTTGGGTATTTGCACCTATTTACACTTAAACCTGAGGGCTCCAATGCAGGAACGTTGGGCCCTAACGTTTACTGGTACACTAACCAGTGGGAGACATCTGGACAGACTGAAGGACCTTTTAGCTTCCAGTATCACCCCTTTAAGCTGGCCATAGATTTTTCGAAATTCAGCTGGTTCAGCAGGAACTTTTTTGATCTGTCCATGGGCAGCCTGGTTGTATTGAAGGCGATCCATCGATCAACTTCAGTACAACCAGGCTGTAGCATTTTTGCTGCCAGCAGCTATAGCTGCCAGCAGTGATCATTGTATTCTACCAGTGGGGAAGGCTTAGGTTAGGACCTCACTAGATTCAGGTTTCAGGTACAAAAACACTTAAAAGGTCCTCTCATTGTTTGTGGTGTTAAACGGTTATCGGTCATTGCAAATTGCTAGAATCATTTTCACAATCTTCCCAAGCTTATTTGTGCATTAATGTATTTAGACATGTAATTTATCTGTAAAAGCCAGAGACTGCTGCTGGGCACCACCATCTTGTGATGTGATGTCAGCAGCCCCAGCAGACTCAGACGTGTCATTCAATTGGCAATCTATAGTACAGTGCCCTGAAAAAGTATTCATACCCCTTGAAATTTTCCACATTTTATCACAACCAAAAACGTAACATTTATTTTTATGTAATATGTGCCTCTTTGTGTTGGTCTAACTGTGGGATATCAATACTTTAAGATACTGTATTATCTGACATTTACTCCTCCCCCAATGGCTACATTATATAGGAAGAGCACAGCTATGACATAATTTATGACTGCGGAGAGAAGAAATATTATAGTGACACTTACATTTTTTGACAAAGTTTGCTACATGTTTGATCTTCATTAAGGCTGGGTTGTTGCATTCTTCGAAGACTACAAATAAGGAATCTAAAAGTCCTTCTCTGCTGAGGGCTGATAGTTGTTGATGATGAAATGGAGGCAGACATGATGACTTTCCCTAAAAACAAGAATAGCAAAATGAATATCCACAAAGCACTTTTCATTTTCAAAAGCCCGCAAGAGAAATACAGGTGCTGCCATTGATGACCTTCTTTCAAGTTTAAGCAAAGTTACAGACCCAGTATGCAGATAAGAAGTTTGGACTTTCCTGATCTCTTGTTCCAGGTCAGTGCCTTAGCATCACAATATTTTTTATATATATATATATATATATATATATATATATATATATATATATATATATATATATATATATATATATACACACACACACACACACACACACACACACACACACACACACACACACACACACACACACAAACATACACACACTGCTCAAGTATAGAATCAAGTCAATTACCGTATTTTTCTTTCCATACGACGCACTTTTTTTACCCCCAAAAAAACAGGGGCAAATGCCTGTGCGGCTTATGGAGCGAATACTGACCAGGACAGTCAGTATCATTTTTTATAAGATGACAACTGGGGAGAGGTCGCGATACCCTGATACACTAGGGTGGTTACTCTTTTTTGTTCTATTATATATATTTTTTTTTTTGGTAACTATATTCTTATTGCACAGTGTGTTGTCATATCATAATGCAATTTTTCCTACCATTGTAAACGATAATGCATATGCATAATGCTGTAAGTTTGGGAGTAAAGGAAACTAGAACCTACCAGTGTATCTGCAAATGAAAGGCAGGCAGAGGTGATCTGTCTTAGCTGAGTGGTGTTCATTTAACCTGTTTGATGTCATAATTTTGAAACTCCCACTAAAATGCACTCGTGAAGCTGGCCTTAGCTTCCACCCCTACATACAATCTCTGAAAAACGGGCTGCATCTCCGCTAGCTATCTCAGTGAAAACAGCAAAACTCTTCATCACACCATTTGAACTGCAAAGCAAATAATTAGTAAGCTTCATTTCCCAATTCACATTTCTCATAAGCCATACAACTGCAATAACCCAAAGTCATTTTGATTATTTATGGATTGTGCTGCACAATTTTACAGCTAAAGACAGTTCAGTTTATTCTATAGTATTTAGACACAGAAAATAAAGACATTTTAGTGGAAGGATAAATTTGGCACCTGAAAAAAGCTGTTCAATCGCGCAGCCCTGCTAGTAATGGGCTCAGAAGATAAGGAATCAGTTGCCCCGCGTGGTCCAAACTTGAATTTCAACATTTCTGAAACCACAAATGAAATTAATACATTACATAAATGTTTTTTAACGAACACCCTACATGAAATGAGGTGAGCCAAGGAAAGCAAGTGCTATTCATTAAAACATACAATAACCAATAGTCTTGTGATCCAAGCACACCTGCCAGACAGCCCTTCCAAGACCCTAACCTTTGGTGCAGTTAAAGCTCCACCTTGGAAAGAAAAAAAATGTAAAGTCAGCAGCTACAAATACTGCAGCTGCTGACTTTTAATATAAGCACACTTACCTGTCCAGGGAGCCCGCAATGTCCTCACCCGAAGCCAACCTGTCCCTCAGCTCCGGGTGCCAGTGCCGACATCCTTACTAAGGGAAACAGGAAGTGAAGCCTTGCGGCTTCACAGCCCAATTCCTACTGCGCATATGCGAGTCGCACTGCGTGATCTGAATTGTCCCTGCTTTCTTCTGGGACATGTGTATCTCCCAGAAGACAGCAGGGGGGAGGGACTGGACATTGCATAGTTCGGCAATCTATGCCCAGAAGTGGGAGCAGATACCTGGATTTGACAGGTATCCGCTCCCCCCCCCCCGAAAGGTGATAAATGTGGCACTGGAGGGGGGGCGGGGGATCTGATCAGCAGAAGTTAGATATCTGTGTCGAACTCCGCTTTAAGTAGCACGGTTTGTTTCTTAGGCCCCATGCACACGAGACGCAGATGCAAACTCTGCCGAACTCGTGTTTTAAAAAGCAGAAACCTGCGTTTAAAAACGCGCATTTTGCTGTGTTTTCATGCCGCGTTTAGACGTGTTTAGACGCGTTTGCGTCTATAAGCATTTGTAAAGATAACATCATATAGACCCTCCCCAAGCTCAGAAAGCATGTATTATTAACTATTTCTGCCAATTTGATCAGAGTGAGCAGCAGCAGCAGAGAGAGCAGTTGTACACTTGCATTTGCCTCTCTTTCTGTGTTTTTTTTTTTTAAATGGATCCCATATTGAATATATGTCAGGAAATGCTCCTGGTGTCGCTCTTGATGCGGCAGCAATGTCGTTGCAAATTTGCATGAGAGGTCCAGAATCAGAGCTTGTCGATATTGGACCCATCCGTTGATGGCACAGCGAATGTCCGTTGGATATTTCACAAACATGTATGCATTTCACAAACATGTATGCATCAGTGAGTATATATGCTCTATGAACTATCTAAACTAATTACGACATTTTAAACAATTTTTTCTAGTATTTTTTATGGTTTACCATCATATTTCTTAGTTTTCTGCTCCAAAAAATTGGGTTCCTTTAAAAAGGCTTATAAACGCAAACTCGGCTAAACGCAGGTGCCTGCGTTTAGCCGCGTTTAGCGTCTGAAAAGCAGAAAAGCAAAGTGTCTGAACGCATTTTTTTGCTTCTGGAAAAACGAGGTTAAACGCAACTGCATAAAAACGGGAAAAAAATAGACTGTGTACATGGACACATAGGATAACATTGCATGCGTTCAGGTGCAGTTGAAAAAAGTGTCCAACTGCCTCTGAACGCGCGTTTAACTGCGTCTCGTGTGCATGAGGCCTAAGAACCATTCTAAACCCTTTGGGTTTTTTTTTCTGCCAGTAAGCTCATAAGCCTGTAAACGCCCAAGGTGTGCATGGACACTAGGGATGAGCTCAGGCGTGTTCGCATGGTCCACGTGCAGAGCCAGCCAGGAAGTCGGCGCACAGCTTCGCTAATCACAGGCAGTTAGACATTGCCCCGATGCACGGCTGCAGAGATCGGGCAATGTCTCACTGCCTGTGATTAGTGCAGCGCTGCGCCGACTTCCTGGCGGGCTCTGCACGTGGACCATGCGAACACGCCTGAGCTCATCCCTAATGGACACATTGGGTGATATGGAGGGGTGTTTCACGGCAGAGAAAAATAAAAGCTCAAATGCCTGTAGGATCCTTCTTTGGGCTGCAGTGTGCATGAGCCCTTAGCATGCTGATTGGACAATGAAGGAGCAACAGCACAGTGATGAGGTCCTTTCTGTGGTTTCCCCTCCTGTATTCAAGTAAAGGTTGAACTCAACGTAAATCTATCATAACAGAAATGTGAAGGCTACCATTGCCAACCTCTTCTTTAGAAAATTATAGTTGCCTGGCTCTCATGACAAACCTCTTGCTTTAAGCTGGCCATAGATGATTCGAATCTCGGCCGGTGTTCTGACTAGAAAGGTCCCCCCATCGGATAGTGTGCGCCTGCGCAGTACGGAGGACAAGGAGACGCCGAATGTCTCCGAAGTTGAACAGTTGACCTTTAGCTGTACACGGTGCCTGCGCACTTAATAGTCACTGCTTTGTAACAGGGCGCCTTGCGGGCTCACTACGCTCGCCCCGGTTTGGGCACAGCCTCGCTGCGCTCTGCATATTTTTATTCTAACGCTATGTCCACTAGGATGGTGGGGCTGCAACCGTGTTCATCTGTTCATCACCGTGTTCAACCGTGTCCGCAAGCGCAGTATAGGGCGGACACTATGCGATGGGGGACAGTATTCGACAAAACACCGGTTCAGCAGGGACAGCCAAGTTTGGTTACCTTTACAATAGCCCATGTATTGAAAAGTCTCTGAATCTCAGCTCCATAACTGCTGCAAGTATTAGACTGTAGGATTAGTCGAATATTTGCTCCCCCGTGCTAGCAGCTGTGGTTGCTCCGCTGGAAGAAGGAACTAGAGTGGCCGAAGGGGGGAGTAAGCTTATTCACACTCGGAAGTGTGAAAAACATGCAGCACTACGGAATGAAAAAGTGTTGGCTTTTTAATTGACCGCTGTAAGGGTAACTATATAAAATGCTTAATTTATAAAAGTGGCAGGGACACTTTAACCGCCTGAATAGTACTATTGTATTGTTAATCAAAAAAATAGACCCCCTAGGTTTGGGACTTTACTTAAACCACCACATTAGACCAAAGTATGTAAAAAGTAGTTTTATTGAAATATCTAAAAGAATGATCGCCTATTGTCTGAAATAGGACACACAGTGCAATGTACACACGATACAGTACAGAAAAAAAAATAATGATAGTCAATGAAGAGACAGTACAAAAAATTACATATATAAAAATATATATACAAACAAAACCAGATTGGTAGCACTAGAACTCTCGTAGAGGTAAGGTGCCCCCCAAAAGAACACCCAAAGAACACCCGACGCGTTTCCAGTTCTTACAGTTGTAGAACCTTCATCAGGGGTGGAGAGTAGTAGAGTTAGTGATATAATTATCGCTCACAATGGAGCAGACAGCCAAATGCGGGATGAGTTTCCAGGAAAACGGAGCGAGATGTATACACCTCCTAGATATCACTAGATTTTCGATATGGGGTCATATATAAAAGGCCAATGAATAGAGTATTTAAATATGCCCCGGGCAGCACACCGCTACAGGGACTCCGTATCTGCCGTTTCCTCTTTCTTCCCATTTGGGACTAGATATATGGGTTGTTATAACCATATACATCTGCAGACTCTTTCCTGACTGGATATTTATCCGATCTTTGGAACTGGTTGGATGTATTACACATGTCAGTTTACTCTACATCTACTTTGAGGCTATTTATGCTTTGGGACATGTTTAGTTGCACACCTGTGCCTGTGGGGACTTAAAAAACTATAGTGGACCGACATACGTGGGATATTTAAATACTCTATTCGTTGGCCTTTTATATATGACCCCATATCGAAAATCTAGTGATATCTAGGAGGTGTATACATCTCGCTCCGTTTTCCTGGAAACTCATCCCGCATTTGGCTGTCTGCTCAATTGTGAGCGATAATTATATCACTAACTCTACTACTCTCCACCCCTGATGAAGGTTCCACAACTGTAAGAATTGGAAACGCATCGGGTGTTCTTTGGGTGTTCTTTTGGTGGGCACTTTACCTCTACGAGAGTTCTAGTGCTACCAATCTGGTTTTGTTTGTATATATTTTTTCCTATATGTAATTTTTTGTACTGTCTCTTCATTGACTATCATTATTATTTTTTCTGTACTGTATAGTGTGTACATTGCACTGTGTGTCCTTTTCAGACAATAGGCGATCATTCTTTTAGATATTTCAATAAAATTACTTTTTACATACTTTGGTCTAATGTGGTGGTTTAAGTAAAGTCCCAAACCTAGAGGGTCTCCTTTTTTTTGATCTACATTCAGGGATGAAACCACAGTTTATAACCTGAAACTACAGTGGAAACTTGCCTCATTCTTTGTATTGTATTGTTAAAAAACATAAAAAAGGGGAGGGAGGGGAATAAGAATTCCTGGAGCATCAAAGGCAATATTCACAGAGCCAAAGTGCAGGCATTTCTCACAATAGAGGAAGGAGGACTTATATTAATGAAGGATTTAACGAAAGAAGGGTAGGAAGTGACAGATTCAAAGTGGCGCATTTTCTATTAACCACTTCAACTCTGGAAGATTTGGCTGCTCAATGACCAGGCCATTTTTTGCGATACGGCCCTTGCGTCGCTTTAACTGACAATTTCACGGTCGTGCGACGCTGTAACCAAACAAAATTATTTTGGTGGTATTTGATCGCCTCTGCGGTTTTTACTTTTGCGCTATAAAACAAAAGAAGAGCGACAATTAAAAAAAAATTAAAAAAAAAAACACATCATCTTACTTTTTGCTATAATAAATATCCCACATTTTTTTTATCAAAAACAATAGCGTCTACAAAATAGACATTGCGGCGATCTGCGATTTTTATCGGGACCGCGATATTATGGCGGACACATCGGACACTTATGACACATTTTTGGGACCATTGACAATTATACAGTGATCAGTGCTATAAAAATGCACCGATTATTATAAAATTATCACTGGCAGGGAAGGGGTTAACACTAGGGGGCGATCAAGGGGTTAACTGTTTTCTAACTGTACGGGGGAATGGGACTGTCTAGGAGGAGAGAGATCGTGTTCATACATAGTATGAACACACAATCTGTCTCTACGCCCCTGAAAGACCCAGGATCTGTGCATTTACACAGATCCCAGTTCTCGCTCTGTCACGAGCAATCGCGGTAGGCCAGCGGTCATCGCACCCGCCAGGCACATGCTGTGGGCGCGCGCGCCCCTAGTGACCAAAAGGCGAAGCGACGCAAGGCAACGTTGTTTCGCCCAGTCGTGCCATTTTGCCACAGTAAAACTGCGGCGGCTGGTCGATGGGCGGTTAATACATGGTCTCCGTTTTCCTTGTCACCTGTATATTATGGTCATCTTCCTTCATCTATCCTCACATTAACCCCCTTATCTCCATTATGTGACCTGTACATTAAAGCTGGCCAAACAAGAAGCAAGTTTCACTCCATGGGTGGCCCTGTAAACAGTCTTCAGTCAGCCAAACACCTTTATCCATTCAGATGGAGACTCAGTTCGGGTAGAATTGGGTTCAATTGATAAGTATGCAGCACCCTCTAGTAGTGTGCTAGAGAGGATAGGTACATTTAGGCAGGCCTGGCTGGTTGCTAGGCCTGTTTGTTTTCATTCTGGGCTGGGGGCGGCTCAGGGTAGGGCTGGGTGACTCACAGGTGGTATCATCAGGACCTCGATAATAGGGGTAACCAGTGCGCTCAACCAAAAACTATTAAATCAAATAAGGAGAAAAATGGAAAAGGAAAGCAGCCAACATATAAGTGATCTCACACTTGTAAAGGGAAAATTGAATGAAGAGGGTATGTGGCGCTAACCCTTATGTAAATCAATAAATAATCTAAAAATAATCTAAAATGACCAGTTTGCAAAGCTCAGAGTATCCGAAAGATGAGTGACCTTTCACATAAATAGATATATAAAAACATAAAATAATGAACTAAATAGATAAAATTCCTTAATAGCAATACACATAAAATATTGAATAAATATAAGACGTGTGTATAAAATGAAAAAATGTTCAATAAAAGTGATGGTGCTAAAATAACCGTGCTGAAAATAAATATATGTGCTGGGGTAAAAATGATGATGGAGTTGGGTTAAAAATAGTGAACACGAAATCTTCTAGCAATAAAATGTGCACAGTGCAACGTGCAAAATATGTGAATAAAGAACCAATAGAGAACCGATAAATTGGTTCTGAAAGTGCAAGGGAATTGCAAGGAAATTGCAAGGGAAATTAATGATTGAATGTGCAGAAATATCCAAAATAATGACAAAGTGACCATACAGATGAAAAGAGTGTGTGTAGGTATGGTATAATCAGATGATACCAAAACAATAATATCACTGAAAAAAATTATTAAAAAATAAAAGTAAAATTTGGTGCACTACAAGTCCCAGCTTGTAAAGAAAAAAATGGCGGAAAATAAACGATAAAGTCCACAATCTGGAACAATGAAGAGCATAATGCTCTGGAATAAGTGAAGGTGAGTAGAAATATTCAGGAATCTTTGTGTTGATCACAGTGATGATCCGTGCAGGCAGTGCTCTGTGCTGACTTCAGGGGTGCACCCTACTAGTTCCCCCAGCCTCTCACCTCTATTTGCGGCCCCTACAGGCCTAGTGGAGCAGATAGCCTCTAAAGTGGCAAGCCTGGTCACTTTCCGGGTCCTCTTTCTTATGGGCTCCTATGGGCTCCTATAGGCTTCTATGGGCTCCTATGGACTCCTACTCCGATCCAAAAAGGCACTCCAGGGGTAAGGGGTCACTCACGCGTTAGATCAGCATGTAGGGGTTAAAGGTACAAAGAAGCGCTCCAATGTGTAGTAAAAAACAGGTTTATTGAAACAAAAATAATATCCACTCACATTTAAAGTTTTCTTGCATCAGCATAGATGAACTTCCGGTCGCGGCCGCAAACCAGAAGTAGAGCGATAGGCACCTGACTTCCTTCCTCCCTTTGTAGACTTGTAGTGCACCAAATTTTACTTTTATTTTTTAATAATTTTTTTCAGTGATATTATTGTTTTGGTATCATCTGATTATACCATACCTACAGTGACACACTCTTTTCATCTGTATGGTCACTTTGTCATTATTTTGGATATTTCTGCACATTCAATCATTAATTTCCCTTGCAATTTCCTTGCAATTCCCTTGCACTTTCAGAACCAATTTATCGGTTCTCTATTGGTTCTTTATTCACATATTTTGCACGTTGCACTGTGCACCTTTTATTGCTAGAAGATTTTGTGTTCACTATTTTTAACCCAACTCCATCATCATTTTTACCCCAGCACATATATTTATTTTCAGCACGGTTATTTTAGCACCATCACTTTTATTGAACATTTTTTCATTTTATACACACGTCTTATATTTATTCAATATTTTATGTGTATTGCTATTAAGGAATTTTATCTATTTAGTTCATTATTTTATGTTTTTATATATCTATTTATGTGAAAGGTCACTCATCTTTCGGATACTCTGAGCTTTGCAAACTGGTCATTTTAGATTATTTTTAGATTATTTATTGATTTACATAAGGGTTAGCGCCACATACCATCATCAGGACCTCCCATCTCTTTCGAGAAGCTTCTAGCGCTTTCTGGAAAGAGAGGTGGGAGGGGGGGTGGAGCCACCTGGGGTGTTTGAAGAGCCCTCACCAACCCCCAATCTGGAATGGCAGGGGGCAGGCCTCCTTAAATATCCAGGGTCAGCCCAGTTGGGGGGGGGGGGGGGGGGGGGGAGTTGGAGTGAGGGAGTGCGGAGCTGTCTGGGCCTTTGAGGGAGCTCTCCAGTCTGTGGGGGGAGGGGGGACTAACCTTGGGCCTGGGCATGGATGCAGTCGGGACCACTTTCAGGAACACATGAAGAGGTCCTGGATTGGAGGCATAAGAGAGAGCAAGGAGAGGACAGCGGGAGAGAGCACTGCTAACAGACTCCAGGGAGGGCAACTGGTTGCAGCCAGGAGGGCTGGTGAGTGAGGCACAGTCGGGAGGACTGGGGAGGCACGCCTGAGAGGACTGGGAGCTTGCAGTATGAGATTGGTGCAGAACCAGAAGAGTGGACTGTGGAGGAAGGGGCAGTGGAAAAAGGCAGCTGCAGCCAGGAGCTGGCAGGGCCTGAAGGCTTACTGGGATCAGTAGCCATAGTTAGGGCAGCTAGCACAAGGACTTTTCTGCTACACCATTGGGGCCAATGGTCCCAACCTGCAAAGGGCATTTGCTGAGGCATGGCTGAGTCAGTGCCATGCCTATCCAACAAATAGTGCTAGCTGTTTCTGGGGAACCAAGTGATGTCCTGAAGGTGACTAGGAGTAACAGTCTGCAGCAAGTGATGTGCTGGTGGAGTGATGAACTTCAAGCAAGTCTGTGCAGGAGGAAGCTGAAGGAGTGTGCATAGTTGTCCCAAAACCAATTACTGGTTCTATTATCCATGCTGGGCATCCCATATCTCCCATCCCCAGCCAAGTTATACCCCTCAATAAAACAAGAAGAAAAAAAACAAAGTTCACTGACTGCTTTATGTCTCAGAGTGCCTGAGAGTGAATGCACGGCTGGGCAGGGTGACAGACAAACCACAATTATCAGCAGCCCCTAAGGGGGTACAGCTACATGTATTATAACAAAGCAAGGGATTTTCTTCCTTTTTATTGTAAAATAAAAAATAAAAAAACAGTGGGTGTTAAAGTAGTTAACAAGGTTGTAAAAGTTGGAGGTTTTGTACCTTCATGCATTCTATGCATTAAGGTAAAAACTTGTGTGCTGCTCCCCCCACAGCCCCCCTAATACTCACCTGAGCCCCCTCTCGATCCAGCAATGTGCACGAGAGCCTCAGCTGTCCCGGTACTCCCTCTCCTCATTGGCTGTCAATCACAGCCAATAAGGAGAGAGTCGGGGGCAGGGCCAAACTGCAGCTCTATGCGTCTTATGGACGCATAGAGCAGGGCTCAAGAGCAAGCACACACCAGTGCCCCGAGGATCGGGGTTCATCTGTGCAAAACCATTGCACAGAGCAGGTAAGTATAACATGTTTGTTTTTTTAAAGCCGAACCTTTAATACCACTTTAAAAAGACAAACACTTTTTTTTTTTCTTTTTTTTTTTACCTTAAAGTGGTTAAAAAGCCTAAAGGGTCAGGTTTGACATAGGGTCAGATTTGTCCGCCGCAAAAATCGCAGATCGCTGCCATTACTAGTAAAAAAACAAAAAAAAAAAAGTCCATAATTCTATCCCCTATTTTGTAGACGCTTTTGCGCAAACCAATCAATATAGGCTTATTGCGATTTTTTCTTACCAAAAATATGTAGAAGAATACATATTGACGTAAACTGATGAATAAATTCGCTTTTTTATATATTCATTTTTTTTCAAAATTGTCGCTCTTTTTTTGTTTATAGCATAAAAAATAAAAACCGCAAAAGGTGATCAAATACCACCAAAAGAAAGCTCTATTTGTGTGAAAAAGACAAATTTTGTTTGGGTACAGCGCCGCACGACCGCGCAATTGTCAGTTAAAGTAACTCAGTGCCTTATCGCAAAAAATGGCATGGTCAGGAAGTGGGTAAAACCTTCCAGGGCTGAAGTGGTTAAAGCGGATGTCATCCCTCACATTTACTCAGTGAAGTGAACAGACTCAGATGATACACAGAGATGAAACAAATCTTTCTACATAAGTTTTACATGTATATTTTCTGTCTTCAGCTTTATATACTGTTTAGAAAGTGCTCTTTGTGTTAGGAGATTTTCTCTTCCTGGTTAGCACTGCAGTGAAGCCTGAGCATACAGCTGATTGGACGATAGGCACACACCCCCTCTCCTCATAGGTAGAGACTTTCAGAGCAGATGTTGAATCTTCAGGGCTCTGTTATTCTATTTATAGCAACCTCCCCAACACAAAACTCAGGGTGCATTTTTTATATGTGACAGAATACTTGTCAGGAGCTATCAGGCTGATAACAGAACGGAGCAGGAGACAGCCACAGGATTTAGGGCTTTGAAGAGAGATAACAAAACACTGCAGATATATGTGCCCAGCTCAAATTTCATGAATCGGGTTTACATCCTATTTAAGGTAAAAAAAAAGCCCACCAACTGTCCCAGCTCCCCATCCCTAAACACCTGACTCCTCTCACCAGTGCTGTCAGTCAAACTCCTGGGAGGGGGGGTCAGGGGCATGGCCTGCCAGCACTGTGTCAATGGAGGCACACAGCCCAGCTCAGAATCAAACATGGCTTGCTAGGGGGCACTCGGAGGAAGAAGGGACGGGGGACTGCCAAAGAGGAGCGGTAAGGGACCGTTTTGTGTAATATTATTGCACAGGGCAGGTAAGTAGAACGTCTTGGATCGGATCTAGTAACGCTAGAAAACTGTCAGTCAGCGGCTCTCCGCTCAGCCCCTCCGCACTCACTGGAGCACTGAGCTGTGGAGGGGCGGGGAGTGCCCGTTTCAGGATCTCAGCAGCTCGCTGAGAGGCGGAGATGGGCATCAGTCCAGGCACCTGGTGGATCCCGGCTTTATTGTCGCAATGGCGCTGTGCCTGGACTGATTCCAGCGACGTCAGCAGAGAGCAGACTTCACTCCGCTCTCTGCTGAAAACGGGTCACATAAGTGCAAAACTAATTGCACTCCGATGACCCATAGGAAAAAGCCCAGCCACACAAGCTCAGGCTGCACTTTTCCTTTAACCACTTGACCACTGGGCACTTAAACACCCTTAATAACCAGACCAATTTTCAGCTTTCGGTGCTCTCACACTTTGAATGACAATTACTCATTCATACAACACTGTACCCATATGAAATTTTGGTCCTTTTTTTCACACAAATAGAGCTTTCTTTTGGTGGTATTTAATCACCTCTGGGTTTTTTATTTTTTGCGCTATAAAAGAAAAATGACTGAAAATTCAGTAAAAAAAATGAATTTTTCTTCGTTTTTGTTATAAAATTTAGCAAATTTGTAATTTTTCTTGATAAATTTTGGCCAAAATTTATACTGCTACATATCTTTGGTAAAAATAAGTACAAATTGGGGTATATTATTTGGTCTTTGTGAAAGTTATAGAGTCCACAAGCTATGGTGCCAATATCTGAAAATTGATCACACCTGAAGTACTGATGGCCTATCTCATTTCTTGAGACCCTAACATGCCATAAAAGTACAAATACCCCCCAAATGACCCCTTTTTGGAAAGAAGACATTCCAAGGTATTTGGAAAGAGGCATGGTGAGTTTTTTGAAGTTGTCATTTTTTCCCACAATTCTTTGCAATATCAAGATTTTTTTTAATTTTTTTTTTTTTTTTCACAAAATTGTCATATTAGCAGGTTATTTCTCACACACAGCATATGCATACCACAAATTACACCCCAAAACACATTCTGCTATTACTCCTGAGTACGGCGATATCACATGTGTGAGACTTTTACACAGCGTGGCCACATACAGAGGCCTAACATGCAGGGAGCACCTTCAGGTGTTCTGGAGCACCCAGGACAATTCTGACATTTCTCTCCTACATGTAAAAATCATCATTTATTTGCTAGAAAATTACATAGAACCCCAAAATATTATATATGTTTTTTTAGCAAAGACCCTAGAGAATACAATGGCGGTCGTTGCAATAAAAACAAACTACAGGAATACCCCACTTTTAAGTACACAATGGGGTTTATTTATTAAAGCTGAAAAGTGCAAAATCAGGCTCACTTCTGCATAGAAACCAATAAGCTTCTAACCCCAGCTTGTTCAATTAAGCTTTGGTAATAAAACCTGGGCGCTCTTTGGTTTCTATGCAGAAGTGAGCCTGATTTTGCACTTTCCAGCTTTAGTAAATAAACCCCATTGTGTACTTAATAGTGGGGTATGCCTGTATGCAGCTCTGACTAAAGTAGAATAAAGCCCTTGTTATAAGTGTAGGCCATTTACATACCTAATGAAGCCTGACTGTAATACTTACAGACCGTTGCTAAGTACTCCCAGAACATTGATAAATGAGGCCTAGTCGTCACTGCTCACCTCCTCCATCACAGGAGTGAGCTCTCAAATGCTGAACTCAGAGCTATACTGCATCAGGGAAGAGTAAAGCCCCGTACACACGATCTGACTTTCTGACAGGAAATGTTGGATGTCAGGCTGTTGTCCAAAGTACAAACACGCATGCTCTGAAGCAGAAGCGGTCGGTCTTGTAAACTAGCATTCGTAATGGAGAATTAACATTTGCGACGTGGCAAATTATGAAATCTCCAAATGCAGCGCACAATTCTCTTCTTCTTTAATGGGATAATAATGAAGCTGCTTTGCTGCTAATACTGATGGAGTTATTGCAAACAAATTTTCAAAGGCTTTTGTTTTCTAGTCATATCAAGAATAATATTATTATGTTTTTTTATTTTTATTTGGGCAAGTTACCACAACATCATTATCCCGTAGTTTTTAAGATCAAAGATACAACTATGTTGGTGTCCCTTGTCAATTTTACATTGTATTTTTTTAAATGTAACTGCCTACTCCCAAACTGTCATTTGAAGTAAAACACATAGCCAAGTATTATTCTCCACAATTTTTTTATTGTGCATTAAAAAAAATAAAAAAATTAGACATGCTACCTGCCAGTAGTGCTTAACCAAAAAGTGCATTCTATGCATCCAAAAATATAGAAAATATACGAAATCAAATCATTATTCAACCAAAAAAATAATGTCAAAGCAATAACTCCAAGGCCAATAATAAAAAACACGGTATATCCTCCGATTCCGCAACATGTCTAGTTGACGAACGGCCTTTCAGAAACAAACTGAAAAGCGCGGACTGAAAAGCGCTAAATTAAAAACGCGAAAAGAAAAGCGCGAATCAACACTCACCAAACTTCTACTAACACGAAATTAGCAGAAGGAGCCCAAAGGGTGGCGCTAAAGAGCTGAAAAACCACGTAGTACGTCTAGAACAGTGGTTCTTAACCTCAGTCCTCATTACCCCCCACCAGGCCATGTTTTGGGAATTTCCCTTAGATAAAATAGCTGTCCAAAATACAAAGCCATTGACTTAGATTTAAAGCACCTGTGCAAGGGAAAAGGAAAGCCTGCAAACATGGCCTGGTGGGGGGTAATGAGGACTGAGGTTAAGAACCACTGGTCTAGAACATCACTACGTTCGTAATTGTTGGCCAACATTTGTGTGACCGTGTGTATGCAAGACAAATTTGAGCCAACGCCCTTCGGACAAAATTCCACGGTTTTGTTGGCGGAAAGTCCGATCGTGTGTATGAGGCAAAAGAGTATGTGAGAGAGTGCGAATCAGAGAAAGAGCTCACTCCTGTGATGGAGGAGTTGAGCAGCGACAACTAGGCCTCACTTAGCAACGTCCTTGGAGTATTCCACTCAGGCTTCATAAGTTATGTAAATGGCCTACACCTATAGCAAGGGTATTATTCATCTTTAGTCAGAGCTGCACAGTTTGTTTTTATCTACAAACATCCCTTTCCTGCATAGGTAGATTTTTTGTAAGGCTGGGTTCACACTATCTTCGCATGCGGCTCCCAGCAGGGGTCCAGTATGTCCCTGTTCAACGTTTCAGGTCCGATTTCAGCCTAAATTTTTGGCTGAAAATACACACATTGCTCCTGTGCAATTCGCACTGGAGCCGCAGCGGAGATATGTGAACCGGCTCCATAGAGCATAGAGAGCTGGTCAAAATCTCCAGCGAACAAAAACCTCCTCTCTTTTTGAATTGCAGACATCCCAAGTCTCCCGCGAGGTCTGGGAGTCTCCTGCATTTGGTAGCGGGCTCCCAGGACACCCGCGAGTGCCCTGCGATCTCCCGGCTGCAGGGCTGATCCTGAGCGGCAGCGGCATATCATCCATGCGTCCCACTCCGTTCTCCCTGGCTCGCTGTCCTTCTCCACTGACACCGTCCACTGCTCTCATGACACTGTCCATTACCCCCCCCCCCCCACCCAATCATTGTGAAAAAAATAAATAAATAAAATTGTAAAAAAATTAAAAAAATTCTGACACTGTTCATCGCTCTACTGGCACTGTCCACTGGCTTACTGACACCATCCACTGGCCCCCAAAAAGCATTTTGAAAAAATGAAAAAAAAAATTTAATTGTAAAAAAATGTAAATAAAGAACTACTGACACCGTCCACTGCCCGACTGACACCATCCTGCACATACTACCCACCGCTGTACATGCCACACTTCTCACGTGCACATTATACCCACCTACATACACTTCGCACTCCTCTCCTGCACATAATACCCACCGCCATACACTTCATATTCCTCATCTGCACATAAAACCCACCTCTATACACTCCACAAGGTACATTCCCTATTTAACATTACTGCATTCTGTCAATATGTAGCGTAATTTAAGCCATGCCCACATACATTTCACCCGGGGGGTGCAGAGCCTGAAACAAGTTTTTGCAGGTTGGGATGTCTGGGATTGGATGAGGGGAGCGTGCATCCAATTCGCAATAGTGTGAACCCAACCTAGAAGTGAACTATCCTCTTTTAAGTGCATTCTTTCCTACCGAGCTATAACGAATTTGGCTTGAAAACCAGCAATTCTTATTCATCTCAAGCTCACAGTTCTTGAAGCTGACAGTTATCAGTTTTATAACTTTTCCACTAGAGGGCAGCAGTATGAACAAGACTCAGTCTTGGTTGTGATGAGGGCGGCGAATGACTGATGCCGCATCCGACATCTTACTTTAGGGAACACTGCGGAAGCCTTCAGAAAGCTCGTCTAGTGCTAACAAGCTGTTGTTATCGCACGACATTGACCATATGAAATAAAAACGCCGCGCTTATTTTATATCCTACTGTTTCCGAATGGAAAGACTCATTGTAATTGCTCAGAAAAACGGAGCCCTGGGAGAAGGAATGGCAAGTTTCACCCCCGGGGACGCCCCGGAAGTGACGACAGGACGTTCATATTGGGTTTGAATTTAATGGCGGTAAGGAGCGCTGCTCGGTGAGTGCATGTTAATGTTATTGTCATGGGATAAGGGCTGGTTATGTATGAGGGCAGTCCGTGCGGTGGAAGGTGAGGGGGCGCTCGGTCTGGGTGTATGGCCTCATGTACGGGCAGTATACTGAGAAGACCGGGCGGTGTTGTTATTACAGCTGGCTGTCAAAATACAACTGTCAGCTGTTTGTCAAGGCCGTATTCGTCTGTAGTGCTATCTATAGGGCGTCAGTAATGCAAGTAAACCTGTGCAGGGTACTGTGCGCCCCCCACAGGCCTGTATGCTGCACTGCTTTCCATTCACTTTTCCTAACCCCTTCGTTGTCAGGCCAGAGTTCAGTGCATCATTCTGTCATGTTACAACACTGTACCCCAATGATTTGTATGTCGTTTTTCTGAGACACCTTTATTTTTTTGGTGGTATTTAACCCCTTCATGCCTAAGCCTTTTTATGACACTTGTTGCTTACAAGTTATAATCCATATATTTTGCTAGAAAATTACTTCGAACCCTCAAACCCTCAAAAAAAAAAAAGAAAAAAAAAAAAAAAAAAAAAAAAAAATATATATATATATATATATATATATATATATATATATATATATTTTTTTTTAAGCAGAGACCCTAGAGAATAAAATGGCAATCGTTGCAATATTTTATGTCACACGGTATTTGCCAAGTGATCTTTCAAATGCTATTTTTTTTTTTTAATAAATAAAATTTCATGAAAAACAAAACCGTAAAGTTAGCCTAGTTTTTTTATTTTATAATGTGAAAGATGATGTTACGCCAAGTAAGTAGATACCCAAAATATCATGCTTTAAAAATTGCAACAAACTACGGTACTGTACTTAAAAATCTCCTTAGGCGACACTTTAAAGATTTTTAATGGTTACCAGTTTAGAGTTACTGAGGAGGTCTGGCGCTAGAATTATTGCTCTCGCTCTAATGATCGCGGCGATACTTCACATGTGGTTTGAACACTTCATGGGTCAGATGGTAGACGCGCCAACTAGAAACAAAGCGTTACTAGACCTACCGATTACCAACAATACAGACCTGATCACGTCTGTATTTAGAATACAAAGATCAATTAACTTTAGTATAAATCACACAAATAGTAAACATAAGGGGAATACAAAGACACTGAATTTAAAAAGAGCCAACTTACCTAAACTACGAACCTTGCTAGAAGACATAAATTGGGATAAAATCTTGGGAACAAAGAACACGGAGGAGAGATGGGTTTGCTTTAAGAGCATATTAAATAAGGGCATTAGCCAATGCATCCCATTGGGTAATACATTTAAATGAGTGAACAAAAGTCCTGAGTGGCTTAACTCCAATGTTAAAATGCATATAAAAGCAAAGGAGAACAAAAAAAGTTAGGTTGGCTAAGATAGAACACGAAAGACACATAGCGGAGGGAGGGAATCTGGTTACAAAGGATGGTGAGATGGCAAAGGTATTGAATTTATTCTTCTCCTCAGTTCTCACGAGGGAATCGGGGGGGGGGGGGGGGCTTCAGTAACTAAAACTTCAGTGTTTTTCCTCATGACTCATTACAAGAAGCACCCTCATGGCTAATGGAGGACAGCATTGGGAATAGACTTGAAAAAGTCAACATTAATAAGTCACCGGGACCAGATGGCTTGCACCCGTGAATTCTTGTGCAAATCAGTCAACTAATTGCCAGACCATTATTCCTAATTTTTACTGACAGTCTGACTGGAATGGTACCAGCGGATTGGAGAAAAGCCAATGTAGCACCAATATTTAAAAAAGGGCCAAAATAAAGTTAGCCTAACATCAATAGTATGCAAGCTCTTGGAGGGCATGATAAGGCATTATATAAAAGATTTTAGTAATGAGAACGGTATCATTAGCAGTAATCAGCATGGATTCATGAAGAATCGTTCTTGCCAAACCAATCTAATAACCTTCTATGAGGAGGTGAGCTGCTATCTAGATAAAGGAAGCCCCGTAGACGTGGTGTATCTGGATTTTGCAAAAGCATTTGACACAGTTCCCCATAAACATTTACTGTCAAAGAAATGTCCATTGGCATGGATCATAGGGTGAGTACATGTATTGAAAACTTGCTACAAGGACGAGTTCAGAGGGTGGTGATAAATGGAAAATATTCGGAATGGTCAGGGGTGGGTAGTGGGGTCCCCCAGGGTTCTGTTGTTCCTGAACTACCTGGAGGATGGAGTAAACATCTCTGTATTTGCAGACAATACTCAGCTAAGCAGGGCAATAACTTCTCCACAGGATGTGGAAACCTTGCAAGTAGATCCGAACAAATGAATGGGGTGGGCAACTACATGGAAAATGAGGTTTAATGTAGGAAAAATGTAAAATAATGCATTTGGGTGGCAAAAATATGCAATCTACTCTCTGGGGGGAAAACCTCTGGGGGAATCTAGGATGGAAAAGGACCCGGGGTCCTAGTAGATAATAGCAGCAGCTTGGCATTGCATGCCATTACTGAGCCTAACAAAGCCAACAGAATATTGGCATGCATTAAAAAGGGGATTAACTCCAGAGATAAAGCGATAATTCTCCCGCTCTACAAGACTCTGGTCCGGCCGCACCTGGAGTATGCTGTCCAGTTCTGGGCACCAGTCCTCAGGAGGGATGTACTGGAAATAGAGCGAGTACAAAGAAGGGCAACAAAGCTAATAAAGGGTCTGGAGGATATTAGTTATGAAGAAAGGTTTGAGAGCACTGAACTTATTCTCTCTGGAGAAGAGACGCTTGAGAGGGGATATGATTTCAATTTACAAATACCGTACTGGTGACCCCACAATAGGGATAAAATCTTTCTGCGGAAGGGAGTTTAATAAGACTTGTGGCCACTCATTACAATTAGAAGAAAAGAGGTTTAACCCTAAACTGCATAGAGGGTTCTTTACTGTAAGAGCTACAAGGATGTGGAATTCCCTTCCACAGGTGCAACATACAGGGATATACAATGTAATACTGACACATAATCACACACATAGTTTGGACTTGTGTCTTTTTTCAACCTCACCTACTATGTAACACTGTTTACATTTGCGGATGCCACTTGCGTATGCTTCTGCGCGTGAGCGCGGAGGGATGGGGCGCTTTTACATTTTTTTTTTTTTTTTTATGGATCACTTTTATTGCTGTCACAAGGAATGTAAACATCCCTTGTGACAGTAATGGTCAGTGACAGGCACTCTTAGTGGAGGGATCTGGGGTCTATAAGATCTCAAACCCCTCCTTTGCACTTAAAAGCATTCAAAACACCAAGTTTGGCTGATTTGAATTCTATAATTTTTTTAAAAATCTGGTGCCTTTAAAGGAAAAGTGCAGCCTGAGCTTGTGTGGCTGGGTTTTTACCTATGGGTCATCGGAGTGCAATTAGTTTTGCACTTCTGTGACCCGTTTTCAGCAGAGAGCGGAGTGAAGTCTGCTCTCTGCTGACGTCGCTGGAATCAGTCCAGGCACCGCGTCATTGCGACAATATAGCCGGGATCCACCAGGTGCCTGGACTGATGCCCATCTCAGCCTCTCAGCGAGCTGCTGAGAGCCTGAAACGGGCACTCCCCACCCCTCCACAGCTCAGTGCTCCAGTGAGTGCGGAGGGGCTGAGCGGAGAGCTGCTGACTGACAGTTTTCTAGCGTTACTAGATCCGATCCAAGAAGTTCTACTTACCTGCCCTGTGCAATAATATTACACAAAACGGTCCCTTACCTCTCCTCTTTGGCAGTCCCCCATCCCTTCTTCCTCCGAGTGCCCCCTAGCAAGCCATGTTTGATTCTGAGCTGGGCTGTGTGCCTCCATTGACACAGTGCTGGCAGGCCATGCCCCTGATCCCTCCTCCCAGGAGTTTGACTGACAGCACTGGTGAGAGGAGTCAGGTGTTTAGGGATGGGGAGCTGGGACAGTTGGTGGGCTTTTTTTTAACCTTAAAGAGGATGTAAACCTGATTCATGAAATTTGAGCTGGGCACATAAATCTGCAGTGTTTGGTTATCTCTCTTCAAAGCCCTAAATCCCGTAGCTGTCTCCTGCTCTGTTCTGTTATCCGCCTGATAAATCCTGACAAGTATTCTGTCACATATGAAAAATGCACCCTGAGTTTTGTGTTGGGGAGGTTGCTATAAATAAAATAACAGAGCCCTCAACAATTCAACATCCGCTTTGAAAGTCTCTACCTATGAGGAGAGGGGGTGTGTGCCTATCGTCCAATCAGCTGTATGCCCAGGCTTCACTGCAGTGCTAACCAGGAAGAGAAAATCTCCTAACACAAAGAGCACTTTCTAAACAGTATATAAAGCTGAAGACAGAAGATATACATGTAAAACTTATGTAGAGAGATTTGTTTCATCTCTGTGTATCATCTGAGTCTGTTCACTTCACTGAGTAAATGTGAGGGATTACATCCACTTTAACCACTTCAGCCCTGGAAGGTTTTACCCACTTCCTGACCATGCCATTTTTTGCGATAAGGCACTGAGTTACTTTAACTGACAATTGTGCGGTTGTGCGGCGCTGTACCCAAACAAAATCTGTCTTTTTCACACAAATAGAGCTTTCTTTTGGTGGTATTTGATCACCTTTGCGGTTTTTATATTTTTTAAAAAAAATGTTTATAAACACAAAAGAAAAAATCCACTTTAACCACTTTCAGACCGGACCATTTTGCAGCCTAAAGACCAGAGGACTTTTTACAATTTGGCACTGCACTGGTTTAACTGGTAATTACGCGGTCATGCAATGTTTTACCCAAACGAAATTTGCGTCCTTTTCTTCCCACAAATAGAGCTTTCTTTTGATGGTATTTGATTGCCTCTGCGATTTTTTTATTTTTTGCGCTATAAACGGAAAAAGACAGAAAATTTTGAAAAAAAATGATATTTTCTACTTTTTGTTATAAGAAAAATCCAATAAACTCAATTTTAGTCATACTTTTAAGCCAAAATGTATTCAGCCACATGTCTTTGGTAAAAAAAAATGTCAATAAGCGTATATTTATTGGTTTGCGCAAAAGTTATAGCGTCTACAAACTAGGGTACATTTTCTGGAATTTACACAGCTTTTAGTTTATGACTGCCTATCTCATTTCCTGAGGTGCTAAAATGGCAGGGCAGTACACCCCCCCCCCCCCCCCCCCCAAATGACCCCATTTTGGAAAGTAGACACCCTAAGGAAGTTGCTAAGAGGCATGTTGAGCCCATTGAATATTTTATTTTTTTGTCCCAAGTGATTGAATAATGACAAAAAAAAACTTGTCACTAAATGATATATTTCTCACACATGCCATGGGCATATGTGGAATTACACCCCAAAATAAATTCTGCTGCTTCTCCTGAGTACGGGGATACCACATGTGTGGGACTTTTTGGGAGCCTATCCGTGTACGGGACCCCGAAAACCAAGCACCGCCTTCAGGATTTCTAAGGGCGAAAATTTTTGATTTTACTCCTCACTACCTATCACAGTTTTGAAGGCCATAAAATGCCAAGATGGCAGAAAACCCCCCCAAATGACCCCATTTTGGAAAGTAGACACCCCAAGCTATTTGCTGAGAGGCATGTTGAGTCCATGGAATATTTTATATTTTGCCACAAGTTGCGGGAAAAATTACAAACATTTTTTTTTTTTTTTTTTTTATTTTTTGCCCAAAGTTGTCACTAAATATATATTGCTCACACATGCCATGGGCATATGTGGAATTACACCCCAAAATACATTCTGCTGCTTCTCCTGAGTATGGGGATACCACATGTGTGGGACTTTTTGGGAGCCTATCCGTGTACGGGACCCCGAAAACCAAGCACCGCCTTCAGGATTTTCTAAGGGCGTAAATTTTTGATTTCACTCCTCACTACCTATCACAGTTTTGAAGGCCATAAAATGCCCAGATGGCACAAAACCCTCCCAAATGACCCCATTTTGGAAAGTAGACACCCCAAGCTATTTTCTGAGAGGCATGGTGAGTATTTTGCAGCTCTCATTTTTTTTTTGAAAATGAAGAAAGAAAAAAATTTTTTTTTTTTTTTTTCAATTTTCAAAACTTTGTGACAAAAAGCGAGATCTGCAAAATACTCACCATACCTCTCAGCAAATAGCTTGGGGTGTCTACTTTCCAAAATGGGGTCATTTGGGGGTATTTTGTGCCATCTGGGCATTCCATGGCCTCTGAAACTGTGATAGGCAGTGAGGAGTGAATTCAAAAATTTACACCCTTCGAAATCCTGAAGGTGGTGCTTGGTTTTTGGGGTCCCGTACGTGGCTAGGCTCCCAAAAAGTCTCACACATGTGGTATCCCCGTACTCAGGAGAAGCAGCAGAATGTATTTTGGGGTGTAATTCCACATATGCCCATGGCATGTTTGAGCAATATATCATT
Organism: Lithobates sylvaticus; assembly: GCA_028564925.1. NCBI lineage: Eukaryota > Metazoa > Chordata > Amphibia > Anura > Ranidae > Lithobates > Lithobates sylvaticus. The sequence continues at coordinate 233,270,061 of CM053026.1, forward strand.
TAGTGACAACTTTGTGCAAAAAAAATAAAAAAAAAAAATAAAAAAATTATTATTTTTCCCGCAACTTGTGTCAAAATATAAAATATTCCATGGACTCGACATGCCTCTCAGCAAAAAGCTTGGGGTGTCTACTTTCCAAAATGGGGTCATTTGGGGGGGTTTTGAACTGTCCTGGCATTTTATGCACAACATTTAGAAGCTTATGTCACACATTACCCACTCTTCTAACCACTTGAAGACAAAGCCCTTTCTGACACTTTTTGTTTACATGACAAAAATATTTTTTTTTTGCAAGAAAATTACGTTGAACCCCCAAACAATATATATATTTTTTTTTTAAAGCAAAGGCCCTACAGATTAAAATGGTGGGTGTTTCATTTTTTTTTTTTTCACTCAGTATTTGCGCAGCGATTTTTCAAACGCATTTTTTTTGGAAAAAACACACTTTTTTAAATTTTAATGCACTAAAACACACTATCTTGCCCAAATATTTGATGAAATAAAAAAAGAAGATCTTAGGCCAAGTACATGGATACCAAACACGACATGCTTTAAAATTGCGCAGAAATGTGCAGCGGTGACAAACTACATACATTTTTAAAAGCATTTAAACGCCTTTACAGGTTACCACTTTAGATTTACGGAGGAGGTCTACTGCTAAAATTACTGCCCTCGATCTGACCTTCGCAGTGATACCTCACATGCATGGTGCAATTGCTGTTTACATATTACGCCAGACCGACGCTTGCGTTCGCCTTTGCGCGAGAGCAGGGGGGGACAGGGGTGCTTTTTTTTTTTTTTTTTTTTATTTTTTTTATTTTATTTTGCTTTTTTATTTTATTTTTAAACTGTTCCTTTCATTTTATATATTTTTTTATCATTTTTATTGTTATCTCAGGGAATGTAAATATCCCCTATGATAGCAATAGGTAGTGACAGGTACTCTTTTTTTGAAAAAATTGGGGTCCATTAGACCCTAGATCTGTCCTCTGCCCTCAAAGCATCTGACCACACCAAGATCGGTGTGATAAAATACTTTCCCAATTTCCCAATGGCGCTGTTTATATCCGGCGAAATATAAGTCATGAAATGCTCGTAGCTTCCGGTTTCTTAGGCCATAGAGATGATTGGAGCCGTTCTGGTCTCTGATCAGCTCTATGGTCAGCTGGCGGAACCACCGGCTGCATTCTCAGGTTCCCTGTTGGGACAGGAGAGCCAGAGAAAACCATGGAAGACGGTGGGGGGGGGGGGGGGCATTCCCTCCCACTGCTTGTAAAAGCAGTCTAGAGACTAATTAGCCACTAGGATTGCTTTTACATGAAAGCCGACCGCTGGCTGAAAAGAATGATACCCAGATAATGCCTAAACCTGCCGGCATCATTCTGGTATAACCACTCAAAGTCCAGCAACATACCAGTACGTTGCTGGTCCTTGTTTGGCATATATTGTAAATTTTTTTTTTTCATGCAGCCTGTGGGCTGAACGAAAAAAAAAGATTGATCGGTGGGTATGCCCACCATTAGAAAACCTCCCTTCATCCACCCACTTCTAATGATGGGCATACATGCACCATTTTGTTTTTAACTGTGGTGGTGAAATCACCTCCAACAGCGCTGGAGTCACGGATTTATGTATCGTGGGAGCAAACGCTGTTGCTGTCAAGATAAATAAATCCGCGCTGCAGCTGAATGGCGTACCTGCTAAGCAAATTATGGTTAACAATAAAACAAAGTAACATTACAGTATAACAGTAATATTTACCATACCTGCAAAGCAAATACAAAAAAAAAAAAACATAGTAAAAAAAAATTTTTTTTTTTTAACGCAACCTGTGCCTAAAATATATATATATGCCGAAGCATGGGGGCATCCTCCCGCAAAAAAGTTATGCCGCGTACACACGGTCGGAATTTTCCACGGGCAAGCCTCCGTCGGAATTTCAACCGTATGTAGGCGGCATTAGGAGCAAATCGCTCCTCCGCCCCTGCTGCCCCCATGCTTCGGCATATATGCTTTTTTTTTTTTTTTTAACTGTGGTGGTGAAATCACCTCCTACAGCGTTGGAGTCACGGCTTTATGTATCGTGGGAGCAAACGCTGTTGCTGTCAAGATAGATAAATCCGCGCTGCAACTGAATGGCGTACCTAAAAAAAAAAAAAATGGTTAACAATAAAACATTGCAGAATAGAATACAGTAAAAAAAGAGAACAATAGAGAGAGAAGAGAGAGAAAGAGAACAATAAAACGACAACTATTTTTTTTTTTTATTTTTTATTTTTTTTTTTTAAACTTTTTTTTGTAACTGTAACAGTTCTAACGGAACTGTTGTAACGGTTCCAGCGGTTTTGGTCTCAAAATGCGATGGCATTCTTGGGAGACCCTGTGAACGCGTGCCTAGTCTATGCAATGCTGTAGCCTACGCTAATACTCAACTAGTGTATGGTAGCGTTCAAAACATTCACCAATGCAAAGACCAGGATTGTCAGGACAGCGGGGACAATAATAGCGGGTGTCACGCCTATATCCGCGCTTTCTGCAGACACGACATTTTCTTTGGGGGGCTCGTTGGGTTGGGGTACTCGGGAGGACATAAGGAAAATGCCGCTCATGCAGCCGGCTTACTGCATTTGGTTGGGGAAGGTGAGGTGGAGCACCGTCTGGAAACCGAAGGGCTCCGATGATCTCTTCCTGGAATTTAAGGAAGGATCCAGTCTGTACTGAAGCTCCGTATAGCACATGAGCGTTCAGCAAAGCCAATTGGAAAAGGTAAATAGACACTTTTTTGTACCAGCGTCTAGCCTTACGGGCAACTAGGTACGGCGCCAACAACTGGTCGTTGAGGTCCACCCCTCCCATATTTTGGTTATACTCGTGGACACAGAGGGGTTTCGACACCAGTCGCAGTAGTAATTTGGACCGTCGTGTCTGCATGAAGGGAGGTAAGAACGAAAACATTCTTATTATCCCTCCACTTCATAGCGAGCAAGTTATTACACTGCAAGCAGGCTCTCTCCCCCAGCCTAAGATGGGAATCTACAAGCCGCTGGGGAAAGCCCCGGCAATTAGGTCACACGGTGCCACATGCTCCAATCTGATGATCAAACAAATGACTAAACAGTGGCACGCTCGTGTAATAATTGTCCACGTACAAGTGGTACCCCTTTCCGAATAAGGGTGACACCAAGTCCCACACAATCTTGCCAGCGCTCCCTATGTAGTCAGGGCAGTTTGTCGGCTCTACGTGGCTATCTTTGCCCTCATAAACCATAAAACTACATGTATAGCCTGTGGCCCTGTCACAGAGCTTATACATCTTGACCCCGTATCTGGCACGCTTGCTGGGAAGGTACTGTTTGAATGACAAGCGGCCAGAAAACTTAATCAGGGACTCATCAACGCAGACAACTTGATGGGGAGTAAACAAGTCTGCAAAACGTTGGTTGAAATGGTTTATGAGGGGCCGAATTTTGTAGAGCCGATCGTATGCAGGGTCTCCACGAGGACGACAGAGTTCATTGTCGTTGAAGTGCATGAACCGCAAAATCTGTCGTATCGTGCCCTGGACATGGAAGCAGAGAACACGGGCATATGGTACATTGGCTCAGTGGACCAATATGAACGCAACGTACCCATTTTAACTACGCCCATGATGAGGGAAAGGCCCAGAAAGATCTTAAATTCGGGGACCGTAATTGGTCTCCAATCTCTGGCAAGGGAGGACAACTGGGGATTAGCGGCGATGTGTTGACCAGCGTACAAATTGCTTTGGTCCACAATAGATCTATAGAGATCTTCAGTGAAAAACAGCGAAAAAAAATCAAGTGACGTAAAATCAACTGTTTCCACCTGAATACCGGGTTGGCCAGTGAATGGGGGAAGTACGGGTTCTGCAGAAGTGGTGGGCGAATTTGGCGAATTCTGCAGGAAGGGCACTATGGGCACGACGGGCCTGTCTTTGTCTTCTTCTTGGTGGCAGCGGGACACTACTTGTGCTTGCCACCTCGCCAGCTTGAACTGCACTTATGGGACTCGCCACGTCACCACGTGATACTGCAGTGCTGGATTGACTACGTCCAGGGTGTACTAGGCCGCTGGTGCTTGCCAGTTCACCAGAAGGAATAGCGGCTCTAGTACGTCTCTGCCTCCTACGAGCGACCTGCGGTTCTTGCACCTCAACAACAGAAGAAGGAGTTTCGGGGTCTGGTACGCCTGACCTTAGCAGGGACCACAACTCCGCCGTCGGTGCTATCTGTCATGGAGCCGCTGTCGTCTACAGGATCGTATTCTGAGCTTGATTCTGACAGATGAGTGACCTCCTCTTCACTATCTGTCATGCTCAGAAACGTGTAGGCCTGTTCACTAGTGTACTTTCGATTTGCCATTTTGGGCTCTAAATTTAGTAGTACACTAGTGAGACTCACAGGAAAAAAAAAGCTCCTGACTGTTAGTGACTGAATCAAAACGCTACCAAAAAACTGTTAGCGATCGCAGGGATCAGGCCTGACTCTGCGAACGCTGCAGTTATGTGTGCTTAGTGTTTTGTAAGTGACAGTGATCGATCGATACTGCACTTGGGTGGGCTGGGCGGAGGGGGAAAACGCAGGTGCTAGCAGGTATCTGGGCTGATCCCGCTAACACTGCGTTTTTGGGAACCCTAAACTGCTGGGGACGCTAGTATAGATCTGATCAGATCAGATATCGATCTGTTCAGATACTATACCACTAAGGGAGGTGTATGCTGCGTGCGTGGGTGTTAGCAGTACTGGCACTAACCCGACGCTGCCTGGGGCGGCGCAGACCCTATTTGACTCTAAAACCTTACTTATATCACCCGCCGGGCGATCAGGGGGTTAAACCTTTATTAGGTAATAAACGGCGGGTGCCCTGAAACTATAAAAAATAAACTAACTGACCAGCGTCACCCGTAACAGTTATATGGTGATCACTGGTGAAAGGGTTAACTAGGGGGCAATCAGGGGGTTAAAACCTTTAGTAGGTAGTATATGGGGGGTCCCTGACCCTATAAAACGCTGCGGCAAACCTATATACCTACCTCCCTAACTAGCGTCAACTGTGACACTAATACAGCGATCAAAAAAAACGATCGCTTAGTGACACTGGTGACGGGGGGTGATCACGGGGTTAAACCTTTATTAGGGGGGGTTCCTAGACCTAAAGGGGGCTAAATCTAACTGCCCTAACAGTTATTACAGTCACAATGCACCAATGCAGTAAACAGTAAAAAAAAAAAAAAAAAAACTGCTTTGGTGTCACTGTGACAGGGGGTGCTGGGGTGTGTAAAGTGTGCCTAAAGTGTTCTACTGTTAGTGTAGTGTAGTGTAGTGTAGTGTTGTGCAACTCACGTGTCTTCTCTCCTCGGCGTCGGTTCGAAAAGACCGCCACGAGGAGAGATGACATCACTTCCTCTAGCTCTGTACACAATACAGAGCCAGAGGAAGCATTTCATTGGCTGGGAGCGATCGCGAGGGGGTGGCCACGAATGAGTGCCCCCCCTCATCTCCGATCCCTCCCCCAATGTCCCGGACAATTTACAGGCACGGGGGCGGGCCCGATCGGCCCCCCACCCGCGTCTGTTAGGGATGACATCATTTCCTCTAGCCCTGTTTACATGACGGGGCTAGAGGAAGTGTTTGATTGGCTGGGAGCGATCGCGAGGGGGGGGGCCACGAATGCCTCATCTCCGATCGCTCCCCCAACGATGCCGACTGCCGCAGGCACCGGGGGGGGGGCCTGATGAGGCCCCCCACCCGCAGGCAGGTAGGGACTTATATATACGCCCTCCTGCCTGTACGTGCCATTCTGTCGACGTATAAAACAAAAACAAACATGTTATACTTACCTGCTCTGTGCAATGGTTTTGCACAAATTAACCCCGATACTCGGGGCACTGGTGTGTGCTTGCTCTTGTGCCCTGCTCTATGCGTCCATAAGACGCATAGAGCTGCAGTTCGGCCCTGCCCCCGGCTCTCTCCTTATTGGCTGTGATTGACAGCCAATGAGGAGAGGGAGTACCGGGACAGCTGAGGCTCTCGTGCACATTGCTGGATCGAGAGGGGGCTCAGGTGAGTATTAGGGGGCTGTGGGGGGAGCAGCACACAAGTTTTTACCTTAATGCATAGAATGCATGAAGGTACAAAACCTCCAGCTTTTACAACCACGTTAACTACTTTAACACCCACTGTTTTTTTTTATTTTTTATTTTACAATAAAAAGGAAGAAAATCCCTTGCTTTGTTATAATACATGTAGCTGTACCCCCGTAGGGGCTGCTGATAATTGTGGTTTGTCTGTCACCCTGCCCAGCCGTGCATTCACTCTCAGGCACTCTGAGACATAAAGCAGTCATTGAACTTTGTTTTTTTTTTCTTGTTTTATTGAGGGGTATAACTTGGCTGGGGATGGGAGATATGGGATGCCCAGCATGGATAATAGAACCAGTAATTGGTTTTGGGACAACTATGCACACTCCTTCAGCTTCCTCCTGCACAGACTTGCTTGAAGTTCATCACTCCACCAGCACATCACTTGCTGCAGACTGTTACTCCTAGTCACCTTCAGCACATCACTTGGTTCCCCAGAAACAGCTAGCACTATTTGTTGGATAGGCATGGCACTGACTCAGCCAGGCCTCAGCAAATGCCCTTTGCAGGTTGGGACCATTGGCCCCAATGGTGTAGCAGAAAAGTCCTTGTGCTAGCTGCCCTAACTATGGCTAGTGATCCCAGTAAGCCTTCAGGCCCTGCCAGCTCCTGGCTGCAGCTGCCTCTTTCCACTGCCCCTTCCTCCACAGTCCACTCTTCTGGTTCTGCACCAATCTCATACTGCAAGCTCCCAGTCCTCTCAGGCGTGCCTCCCCAGTCCTCCCGACTGTGCCTCACTCACCAGCCCTCCTGGCTGTAACCAGTTGCCCTCCCTGGAGTCTGTTAGCAGTGCTCTCTCCCGCTGTCCTCTCCTTGCTCTCTCTTATGCCTCCGATCCAGGACCTCTTCATGTGTTCCTGAAAGTGGTCCCGACTGCATCCATGCCCAGGCCCAAGGTTAGTCCCCCCTCCCCCCACAGACTGGAGAGCTCCCTCAAAGGCCCAGACAGCTCGGCACTCTCTCACTCCAACTCCCCCCCCCCCCCCCAACTGGGCTGGATATTTAAGGAGGCCTGCCCCCTGCCATTCCAGATTGGGGAGGGCTCTTTAAACACCCCAGGTGGCTCCACCTCCCCTCCCACCTCTCTTTCCAGAAAGCACTAGAAGCTTCTCGAAAGAGATGGGAGGTCCTAATGATACCACCTGTGAGTCACCCAGCCCTACCCTGAGCCGCCCCCAGCCCAGAATGAAAACAAACAGGCCTAGCAACCAGCCAGGCCTGCCTAAATGTACCTATCCTCTCTAGCACACTACTAGAGGGTGCTGCATACATATCAATTAAACCCAATTCTACCCGAACTGAGTCTCCATCTGAATGGATAAAGGTGTTTGGCTGACAACTGAAGACTGTTGACAGGGCCACCCATGGAGTGAAACTTGCTTCTTGTTTGGCCAGCTTTAATGTACAGGTCACATAATGGAGATAAGGGGGTTAATGTGAGGATAGATGAAGGAAGATGACCATAATATACAGGTGACAAGGAAAACGGAGACCATGTATTGCCGCCGCAGTTTTACTGTGGCAGAATGGCACGACTGGGCGAAACAACGTTGCCTTGCGTCGCTTCGCCTTTTGGTCACTAGGGGCACGCGCGCCCACAGCATGTGCCTGTCGGGTGCGATGACCTCTGGCCTACCGCGATTGCTCGTGACAGAGCGAGAACTGGGATCTGTGTAAACGCCCAGATCCTGGGTCTTTCAGGGGCGTAGAGACAGATTGTGTGTTCATACTATGTATGAACACGATCTCTCTCCTCCTAGACAGTCCTATTCCCCCCTACAGTTATAACACAGTTAACCCCTTGATCGCCCCCTAGTATTAACCCCTTCCCTGCCAGTGATATTGATATAATAATCGGTGCATTTTTATAGCACTGATCACTGTATAATTGTCAATGGTCCCAAAAATGTGTTAAAAGTGTCCGATGTGTCCGCCATAATATCGCGGTCTCGATAAAAATCGCAGATCGCCGCAATGTCTATTTTGTAGACGCTATTGTTTTTGATAAAAAAAATGTGGGATATTTATTATAGCAAAAAGTAAGATATTGTGTTTTTTTTAAATTGTCGCTCTTCTTTTGTTTTATAGCGCAAAAGTAAAAACCGCAGAGGCGATCAAATACCACCAAAATAATTTTGTTTGGTTACAGCATCGCACGACCGTGCAATTGTCAGTTAAAGCGACGCAAGGGCCGTATCGCAAAAAATGGCCTGGTCATTGAGCAGCCAAATCTTCCAGGGATGAAGTGGTTAATAGAAAACGCGCCACTTTGAATCTGTCACTTCCTACCCTTCTTTCGTTAAATCCTTCATTAATATAAGTCCTCCTTCCTCTATTGTGAGAAATGCCTGCACTTTGGCTCTGTGAATATTGCCTTTGATGCTCCAGGAATTCTTATTCCGCTCCCTCCCTTTTTTATGTTTTTTAACAATACAATACAAAGAATGAGGCAAGTTTCCATTGTAGTTTCAGGTTATAAATTGTGGTTTCATCCCTGAATGTAGATCAAAAAAAGGAGACCCCCTAGGTTTGGGACTTTACTTAAACCACCACATTAGACCAAAGTATGTAAAAAGTAATTTTATTGAAATATCTAAAAGAATGATCGCCTATTGTCTGAAATAGTACACACAGGACACACAGTGCAATGTAGACATGATACAGTACAGAAAAAATAATAATGATAGTCAATGAAGAGACAGTACAAAAAATGACATATAGAAAAAAATATATACAAACAAAACCAGATTGGTAGCACTAGAACTCTCGTAGAGGTAAAGTGCCCACCAAAAGAACACCCGACGCGTTTCCAGTTCTTACAGTTGTAGAACCTTCATCAGGGGTGGAGAGTAGTAGAGTTAGTGATATAATTATCTCTCACAATGGAGCAGACAGCCAATGCGGGATGAGTTTCCAGGAAAACGGAGCGAGATGTATACACCTCCTAGATATCACTAGATTTTCGATATGGGGTCAGATATAAAAGGCCAACGAATGGAGTATTTAAATATCCCACGTGTGTCAGTCCACTATAGTTTTTTAAGTCCCCACAGGCACAGGAGTGCAACTAAACATGTCCCAAAGCATAAATAGCCTCAAAGTAGATGTAGAGTAAACTGACATGTGTAATACATCCAACCAGTTCCAAAGATCGGATAAATATCCAGTCAGGAAAGAGTCTGCAGATGTATATGGTTATAACAACCCATATATCTAGTCCCAAATGGGAAGAAAGAGGAAACGGCAGATACGGAGTCCCTGTAGCGGTGTGCTGCCCGGGGCATATTTTAAATACTCTATTCATTGGCCTTTTATATATGACCCCATATCGAAAATCTAGTGATATCTAGGAGGTGTATACATCTCGCTCCGTTTTCCTGGAAACTCATCCCGCATTTGGCTGTCTGCTCCATTGTGAGCGATAATTATATCACTAACTCTACTACTCTCCACCCCTGATGAAGGTTCTACAACTGTAAGAACTGGAAACGCGTCGGGTGTTCTTTGGGTGTTCTTTTGGGGGGCACCTTACCTCTACGAGAGTTCTAGTGCTACCAATCTGGTTTTGTTTGTATATATATTTTTCTATATGTAATTTTTTTGTACTGTCTCTTCATTGACTATCATTATTTTTTCTGTACTGTATCGTGTGTACTTTGCACTGTGTGTCCTATTTCAGACAATAGGCGATCATTCTTTTAGATATTTCAATAAAACTACTTTTTACATACTTTGGTCTAATGTGGTGGTTTAAGTAAAGTCCCAAACCTAGGGGGTCTCCTTTTTTTGATTAACAATACAATAGTACTATTCAGGCGGTTAAAGTGTCCCTGCCACTTTTGTAAATTAAGCATTTTATATATTTACCCTTACAGTGGTCAATTAAAAAGCCAACACTTTTTCATTCCGTAGTGCTGCATGTTTTTCACACTTCCAAGTGTGAATAAGCTCACTCCCCCCTTCGGCCGCTGTAGTTCCTTCTTCCAGCGGAGCAACCACAGCTGCTAGCACGGGGGAGCAAATATTCGACTAATCCTACAGTCTAATACTTGCAGCAGTTATGGAGCTGAGATGCAGAGACTTTTCAATACATGGGCTATTGTAAAGGTAACCAAACTTGGCGGTCCCTGCTGAACCGGTGTTTTGTCGAATACTGTCCCCCATCGCATAGTGTCCGCCCTATACTGCGCTTGCGGACACGGTTGAACACGGTGATGAACAGATGAACACGGTTGCAGCCCCACCATCCTAGTGGACATAGCGTTAGAATAAAAATATGCAGAGCGCAGCGAGGCTGTGCCCAAACCGGGGCAAGCGAAGTGAGCCCGCAAGGCGCCCTGTTACAAAGCGGTGACTATTAAGTGCGCAGGCACCGTGTACAGCTGATGGTCAACTGTTCAACTTCGGAGACATTCGGCGTCTCCTTGTCCTCCGTACTGCACAGGCGCACACTATCCGATGGGGGGACCTTTCTAGTCAGATTACCGGCTAGAGATTCGAACCATCTATGGCCAGCTTAAAGCAAGAGGTTTGTCATGAGAGCCAGGCAACTATAATTTTCAGAAGAAGAGGTTGGCAATGGCAGCCTTCACATTTCTGTTATGATAGATTTACGTTGAGTTCAACCTTTACTTGAATACAGGAGGGGAAACCACAGAAAGGACCTCATCACTGCGCTGTTGCTCCTTCATTGTCCAATCAGCATGCTAAGGGCTCAAGCACACTGCAGCCCAAAGAAGGATCCTACAGGCATTTGAGCTTTTATGTTTCTCTGCCGTGAAACTCCCCTCCATATCACCCAATGTGTCCATGCACACATTGGGCGTTTACAGGCTTATGAGCTTACTGGCAGAAAAAAAAACCCGAAGGGTTTAGAATGGTTCTTAGAAACAAACCGTGCTACTTAAAGCGGAGTTCGACACAGATATCTAACTTCTGCTGATCGGATCCCCCGCCCCCCCTCCAGTGCCACATTTATCACCTTTCGGGGGGGGGGGGGGGGGGGGGAGCGGATACCTGTCAAATCCAGGTATCTGCTCCCACTTCTGGGCATAGATTGCCGAACTATGCAATGTCCAGTCCCTCCCCCCTGCTGTCTTCTGGGAGATACACATGTCCCAGAAGAAAGCAGGGACCATTCAGATCACGCAGCGCGACTCGCATATGCGCAGTAGGAATCGGGCTGTGAAGCCGCAAGGCTTCACTTCCTGTTTCCCTTAGTAAGGATGTCGGCACCGGCACCCGGAGCTGAGGGACAGCTTGGCTTCAGGTGAGGACATCGCGGGCTCCCTGGACAGGTAAGTTTCCTTTTATTAAAAGTCAGCAGCTGCAGTATTTGTAGCTGCTGACTTTACATTTTTTTTCTTTCCCAGGTGGAGCTCGGCTTTAACTGCACCAAAGGTTAGGGTCTTGGAAGGGCTGTCTGGCAGGTGTGCTTGGATCACAAGACTATTGGTTATTGTATGTTTTAATGAATAGCACTTGCTTTCCTTGGCTCACATCATTTCATGTAGGGTGTTCGTTAAAAAACATTTATGTAATGTATTAATTTCATTTGTGGTTTCAGAAATGTTGAAATTCAAGTTTGGACCACGCGGGGCAACTGATTCCTTATCTTCTGAGCCCATTACTAGCAGGGCTGCGCGACTGAACAGCTTTTTTCAGGTGCCAAATTTATCCTTCCACTAAAATGTCTTTATTTGCTGTGTCTAAATACTATAGAATAAACTGAACGGTCTTTAGCTGTAAAATTGTGCAGCACAATCCATAAATAATCAAAATGACTTTGGGTTATTGCAGTTGTATGGCTTATGAGAAATGTGAATTGGGAAATGAAGCTTACTAATTATTTGCTTTGCAGTTCAAATGGTGTGATTGAAGAGTTTTGCTGTTTTCACTGAGATAGCTAGCGGAGATGCAGCCCGTTTTTCAGAGATTGTATGTAGGGGTGGAAGCTAAGGCCAGCTTCACGAGTGCATTTTAGTGGGAGTTTCAAAATTATGACATCAAACAGGTTAAATGGACACCCCACAGCTAAGACAGATCACCTCTGCCTGCCTTTCATTTGCGGATACACTGGTAGGTTCTAGTTTCCTTTACTCCCAAACTTACAGCATTATGCATATACATTATCATTTACAATGGTAGGAAAAATTGCATTATTATATGACAACACACTGTGCAATAAGAATATAGAGTTACCAAAAAAAAAAAAAATATATAATAGAACAAAAAAGAGTAGCCACCTGGGTAGCCACCCTAGTGTATCAGGGTATCGCGACCTCTCCCCAGTTGTCATCTTATAAAAAATTATACTGACTGTCCTGGTCAGTATTCGCTCCATAAGACGCACAGGCATTTGCCCCTGTTTTTTTGGGGGTAAAAAAAGTGGGTCGTATGGAACGAAAAATACGGTAATTGACTTGATTCTATACTTGAGCAGTGTGTGTGTGTGTGTGTGTGTGTGTGTGTGTTTGTGTATATATATGTGTGTGTGTATGTATGTGTGTGTGTATATATATATATATATATATATATATATATATATATATATATATATATATATATATATATATATATATATATATATATATAAAAAATATTGTGATGCTAAGGCACTGACCTGGAACAAGAGATCAGGAAAGTCCAAACTTCTTATCTGCATACTGGGTCTGTAACTTTGCTTAAACTTGAAAGAAGGTCATCAATGGCAGCACCTGTATTTCTCTTGCGGGCTTTTGAAAATGAAAAGTGCTTTGTGGATATTAATTTTGCTATTCTTGTTTTTAGGGAAAGTCATCATGTCTGCCTCCATTTCATCATCAACAACTCTCAGCCCTCAGCAGAGAAGGACTTTTAGATTCCTTATTTGTAGTCTTCGAAGAATGCAACAACCCAGCCTTAATGAAGATCAAACATGTAGCAAACTTTGTCAAAAAATGTAAGTGTCACTATAATATTTTTTCTTTCCGCATTAATAAATTATGTCATAGCTGTGCTCTTCCTATATAATGTAGCCATTGGGGGAGGAGTAAATGGCAGATAATACAGTATCTTAAAGTATTGATATCCCACAGTTAGACCAACACAAAGGCACATATTACATAAAAATACATTTTACGTTTTTGGTTGTGATAAAATGTGGAAAATTTCAAGGGGTATGAATATTTTTTCAGGGCACTGTACTATAGATTGCCAATTGAATGACACGTCTGAGTCTGCTGGGGCTGCTGACATCACATCCAAGATGGTGGTGCCCAGCAGCAGTCTCTGGACTTTTACAGATAAATTACATGTCTAAATACATTAATGCATAAATAAGCTTGGGAAGATTGTGAAAATGATTCTAGCAATTTGCACTGACAGATAACCGTTTAACACCACAAACAATGAGAGGACCTTTTAAGTGTTTTTGTACCTGAAACCTGAATCTAGCGAGGTCCTAACCTAAGCCTTCCCCACTGGTAGAATACAATGATCACTGCTGGCAGCAAAAATGCTACAGGCTGGTTGTACTGAAGTCGATCGATGGATCGCCTTCAGTACAACCAGGCTGCCCATGGACAGATCAAAAAAGTTCCTGCTGAACCAGCTGAATTTCAAAAAATCTATGGCCAGCTTAAAGGGGTGATACTGGAAGCTAAAAGGTCATTCAGTCTGTCCCGATGTCTCCCACTAGTTAGTGTACCAGTAAACGTTAGGGCCCACGTTCCTGCATTGGAGCCCTCAGGTTTAAGTGTAAATAGGTGCAAATACCCAAATTGTTTCCCAAAACAAGGTGTCACCATCCCTTTAAGAAATTAGTAAGAAAGTTGTGGGCAGCAGCCCCTCACCACCATGCAGTCTAAGAACTGGATAACTGGGTGACCTCTCAATACTTTGCAGTCTGTAATTAAATCTCCTCTCTCTCATCATTGGTGGGGACTCAGAACCCTGTAGTGATGATCTCTCACAGAACCAGTGACATGCCGTTCCTCCAGCTTATTATAAATCTGACAGCTGTGCAGATGTGGCAGCCCAGTCTTTCTCCGACACTGTGGCGCGAATATTCATGGCAAGCAGCTCTCCAACTCTATAGTCCATGCCCATTGTGGAGGGCAACACAGGGTTTGTGGTTTAAATTCCTCTTATTCATGCTACTGAAGTGATGAGTACAGGGAGAGAGCCCCTTAAACATTTGCCGAGGGTGCCCATTTCATGCCTTAGTTTGGGGTATGCAAGGACTGCTACAACCCTTCTAGTGATTTGGTCAGTCGTTCCAGAAATACCAGGTCAATAGGGTTGGTGCTAGTTTCAGTTGTCCTACTGAAAGGCTCCTGGTGTGGCACTGTACTGTACCTGTGTGGCCTTAGGTGCCTTCTCTGCATGTAATATTTTCCTTTGAGGGAGGTTACGGTGCATGCCCTACCTCTTCCTTTTTGGGTTCAGGACACCAGCTGAGAAACATCTGGTTCTAGATACGGAGGGCATACTAATGGCAGTTTACTCTCGCTGATCCTGAGTTACAGTGACCTCACCTGCATCCCAACGGTGACATTTTATTTTTACACACGTTTATTAACTTCTACCAGGTGGATGTTCAGGCCTCTTCTGATGCCACTTTCTGGGATAAGGTACTAGAAGCTGCGCTCTAAGTATTTTGAGTCCTTATTGAAGTGTTTGGTATGTGGGTCTATTGGTGTTTGCTGTGTTGCCCACCCCTCAGTTGGGCTGCTTTTGCATGTCCCACTAATAAGGAATTTAAAAGCCTGAATAGGAGTACAGGACCCTCCTCTCTGTTCTTATGAGTTCCTTATTGCTTTCTACAAAACTAAAGCTAGCTGGGAGTGGGAGGGTTTACATAGGAGGATGTCCCTGCAGGTTGTATTTTTAGCAATTTTCTGATCACGTGAAGGTAGCTGTAGATGTGCTATACTGGACTCCAGGAAACAGATTTTACTGTATCCTGTTTACAAAATCCTGTTTTAGCTTTTGGTGTTGATATTTACATAAGCACTGATGGTGGGACACTAGAAGTTTGAGCAACACTCCTCTAAAATAAACATTCCACAATGAGTCATTCAGCTATAATTACACAATTAATTTAGAAAAGGGGACCTGACCTGGGATCAAAAGTGGCGACAACAGTTCTGAAAAACAAGTTAAGATTAAGCACCACCCCTCCCAGCTCTAATGCTGGCCATACCAAAAAATCGGCCGAACCCATTTTTAAAAAACGAACATTCGGCCGTGAGCGCAAACGATAGTGCCATTGTGTAATGACCGATAAATCGTTCAGTGGACATAAATGAATGCATTTTTTTGTTAGTTTTTTTACATATTCCTAGTGCAGACAGTTCGGATGGGAAACACATTAGCCTTTCAATTTATCGTTCGTTCGGCAGAAAATTTCCAAACTTCGGGTTTTTCGGCTCAAAAACGTCCCAACGATTATCAATTTTTTGCCCATTAACTGGCCGAAAAACAGACGATCTGTCTGACCAAATTTCGGATGATTTTTCGTATAGTGTATGGCCAGCATTTACCTTTTTTTCCATGCCATGCATCTCTTAAGTGGCAGGTCCTCGGTGGACTGTAGAGGTTTTGACATTTGGTAGTTAAATTAATTGAGATGGGTTTTAGCACTAGGTTGTTTTTATTGACTTGAAGAGAAGTTGAGGCCCTATAAATGGCTTGAATGAAGAATCAAAGGGACACCACACAGACACATTAATTTATCTAAAGACTAACGCATGCAAATACTTACCACAAGGTGCCTACCCTTTAGCACTGTTACTTTTTTTTTTTTTTTAAGACCAGGTTGGGTTTACTTTAGGTATGTTCTGTATTTAAGGCTTTGCTTGGATCTAAAACACCCAGATTACATATTCTGAATGTTATTTTTGAAAAACTATACTCCTACAGAATAAACTTTCATGTCAAAGAGCACTTACTCATCTGTCATAATTCTGTACGTTTTAGAATTTTATTTCTTTATGTATGTAACCCCCCTCCTCAACCTAAGATAGCAGAGCAGGTCTAAACAAAAAAAAAAACATAAAATGCTCATGCAAATGTACATTTTTCATGCTTATGTGCAAGCTGACATAGTGGTGGGCTACGAACAAGACACATTATTTTCAATGGTGTAAGGTAAAGGGCTGCAAATAAGCTCTTTTCCCAAGTGTTTTTTTTTTTTTACTCCCCCTTCTTCTTTTTTTTTTTTTTTTTAAAGATTATGTATTTTATTTCGACTGGAGCTGTTTTTTCTTTAATAATATTCCTTCTCCTAGATTCGGACACTGTTGCAGAATTACGTGAGCTTCAGCCTAATGTGAAGGATTTTGAAGTCAAGAATGTAATTGGACGAGGTCATTTTGCAGATGTGCATGTTGTCAAAGAGAAAGTGACTGGAGAAACCTTTGCTATGAAAGTGATGAAGAAGAAAGCACTTCTAGCACAGGAACAGGTATTTGGAGTGCTGTATATTTTATATGCAATAATTGCTAAGTAAAAGGTTAAAGCCTAAGTTTATGTAAAAGCCAAAGGGATGTCACTTGAGCACAGGAGGATGAATAAAACGTCTGCCTTCCCCATTCATAGAGCATTTTTCAATTAGGAAGCTGTAGCACAGATTCTATGTATGGAAGAGGGGGGAGGAAAGGTCTGACATAGTTGTCACTCTTGATGGGTGCCTGTTACAGGTGCTGCGCTGGTATTAACACCCAGCAGCATCTGAAGAATACTGCTGTGGGGTATGGGAAGGGGGCTAGGGACTTTGGATTTCTACTATGACAGCTGGCACCAGCACAAGGGACGCTTCGCATTAAATGTAGGTTGCCCAGCCAAGTATGGGAAAATCTGGGATAGGTGGCTGCAAGCTCCAGAAACCCTCGGATGATGGGATCACTGTTGCTTAACTAAGATCTCACACTTTAACATTGTTGTCACTACCCTACTGATCTTCTGTATTGAGGAAAATGAATACAAGATGTACCATACATACTCCAACTGCTTTACTGTTATATGTGTTAATGTGTCTCACCACGCAAATTACTGTACAAGGGATGTCTGATCATAAGATTTTTCGGGTAAAATTGTCATCTATATACCTGACATTTCCTGTAATAATGCTTTATCTGTAAATTTTAGTTTTTTGTTTTAATAAAAACAGTTTGAACATAAAAAACAAACAAAATGTAAGTAACATAGATGGGTAGAATTTTTAACGAAAATGCTTAGGAAAAGAATGTCTTAAGAAAGTATGTTAATTTTTCTAATCATTAGTTGACGAGTGACGAGAAATTTTGAAGGAGCAGGATGGAAAATTTTTCTCGCACAAATTACTGTGTATGTGGTTTTTGTTTGGTCCATTCATTCCAAAATCAAATGTTAAAGGATAAGTTCACTTTAAAAAAAAAAAAAATACACATTTTCTTGCAGGTAAAAAATGTGCATTTATTATTTTATGTAGTAGAAGCTTGTAAAGCATTGCACCAGTGATCAGCAGATTTCTGATGGCATCCAGGTTTCCTGCACTGTCAGTGTAGCTGCTTGCCCGTACATCCCGTACGGTAAGCCGATACTCCCTGACAGGAAGACTCCATGAACTACCACAACGCCCTAGTAGTTCATTGAGAATTACAAGCCAACAGCTGCTAAGGATGTTGGGGCTTGTAGTTCATTCAGACACACAGAGCTGCGTGTATGAATGACGCCGCTGTGTGAATGGAGCCCTGCACAGCTGCACTGTTTTCAAACAGTGACAGCTAGTATTGGAAACTTCTTCTCATACTGCTTCCACGGGGGGCAGCAGATGGCGGATACAACACTGGAAACATGTTACATGTTCCCAAAGGTGAACTTATCCTTTTAAAAGCAAACAAAATCTTCCAAACAACATTCAAATGCCCTGAGAATTTTTGTACACATTTTTCTTAGACTTTTCATTCCAAACTCTATCCATCTATGGCCAGTTTTACTGAGGTTATGCAAGTTTCCTCAGTGTTTTTTGTTCTCCATCAATCGTGGTATAATAACATGCCATTTGGATTGAATTTGGGAGGTACGGTATGTTTTATTAGGGAGGTGCTTGATATAGTATTTGGAAATCAATTTGATATCGTAAGGAGAAAATAAGAGTTTTCCAGGGATGTTTGTTTGGAATCTTGAGCTATTTTAGTTATTGGCTAAAGACTCTGTGTTGATAATAGAAGATTTTGATAGTGGGAACATCAAATGCACGTTGCAGGATTTGCAAATCCTTAAACTAGTTCTAACAGCAGAAGGTTTTTCACCTTGATGCATTCTATGCATTAACCACTTGCCGACCACAAGATGTATGGCGGCAGAGTGGCACTTCTGTGCCAGATAATGTACCTAGTGTGTGATTTTGCACTTCTGGGTACGGGGCGTGCGGGCACACCTCCGGCAACCTGACTGTGCTATGATTAGACACAGCACAAGCCAATCAGTGGGTGCCGGCCAATGGATGTCCACAAGCTAATCAGCGAGGAGAGAGACAGGATAGAGCTCTGCCTAAAAGTATTCGTATCCCTTGAAACTTTCCACATTTTTTCATGTTACAACTAAAAACGTAAATGTATTTTATTGGGATTTTATGTGATAGACCAACACAAAGTGGCACATAATTGTGAAGTGGAAGGAAAATGGTAAATGGTTTTCAACATTTTTTACCAATAAATATCTGAAAAGTATGGTGTGCATTTGTATTCAACCCCCTTTACTCTGATAGCCCTTACTAAAATCTAGCGGAACCAATTGCCTTCAGAAGTCGCCTAATTAGTAAATGGAGTCCACCTGTGTGTAATTTAATCTCCAGTATACATAAAACACGTTAGGGACACAGTTAACCCTTTGATCGCCCTAGATGTTTACCCATTCCCAGCCAGTGTCATTCGTACAATGACAGTGCATATTTTTAGCACTGGTCACAATAATAAGTGTCACTGGTTCCCACAAAGTGTCAGAATGTCCGCTGCAATATCGTTGATCACCACCATTACCAGTATAACATGTTTGTTATTTTAAAAAAAAATGTAACCTTTAGAATCGCAAAAAAAGGTTTTTCAAATAACCTGTGCTGCAGCTCGCCACAGACCCCCTCTTTTTCTTACCTGAGCCTGATCCAATCCAGCGATGTGCACAAGCTCCAGCCACTTTGTCTCTCCCCATTTGACAGATTAATAGCAGCAGGAGCTATTTGCTCCTGCTGTCAATCAAATCCAGTGACACAAGAGCCGGGGTGGGGCCAAGTCCCACTGTATGTGTCAATGGACGCAGCAGGGAGACTCGGGAGGGAGCCGGCACAGGGCACCCAATAAAGAGGGGGGACCTGAAACGTTGCGGGGCACCCCAGAAAAAGAAGAAGATCGGGACTGCTCTATGCAAAACGATTAAGTATAGGCATGTTTGTTATTTTTATTTAAAAAAAAAAACAAAAAAAATACGGTTTACAACCCCTTTATGGTCCCAGGAAAACCAATATCATGCACTTGGTACTGACAGGAATTCAGGAAGGGAGTGGGTTACCCTATATTGGATTATTTCTGAAGTCAGTCCAGTTAGTAGAGTATACAATAGTGTTAATGTATTGTATTAACCTAAGGGAGCCGTTAATAAAAGAGGTACCCTGTATTTTCCCCATAATTTTTCGGATATACAGATGAAGACATAATGGCATCCTTTGCTGCTGCACAACCATTATCTCTCCCTGGTCTGAGCCAATCATGTATACGGATCAATTGTGTGGCCAGATAGTACGTATACATTCATTACTAGTTCTAAATGAAAATAACATTCATGCATCAGTAAGTAACTTTTTAATGTAAACCAGTTTAAGTTATGTAAGTGGTTGTTAAAATTAAGTAAATATGAAGTTTTGGTTAATTTTCAGGGATCACAGAATAATTTACTGTCTCCTGTTTAGGTTTCATTTTTTGAAGAAGAGCGAAGCATATTAAGTAATCACACAAGCCCTTGGATACCTTCATTACATTATGCCTTTCAAGATAAGGAGCACCTTTATCTGGTAAGTGATAAATCAAGTTACTGGAACGCTTATTGATGGTGACCTTATAATACAATTTCTGAAAATGATTGCGAGATTAACATGGCTGAACTATACAATATTTACCTAGGATACTCTAAGTTTTAGAAAAATATTTCGGGCCTTGGGCATTGGATAAAAAGCACCAAAATGGGCAATTTACCATAAGGCATCTGTTTAATGGGCTTTGTGGTGCCTGCACTCACATACTGTGCTTGTAATGCACTGCATTTCTAAAACGTTGTGCATCTTTTGGTTGCAGTGTATTGACTGCTCATTAATAACTAATGGATTAACTTATCTCAACGCTTATTAAGGCATGTGAATTGCTTGCCACAAGGGTGATAGCTTGGGGGTGAATTGGCTCTAAACTTAGGCTCACACTGCTGCGACCTGGGATCCCACTTGTGAGACCCCAAGTCGCGTGACATGTGAAATCCCATTTTAGTCAATGAGAGCTGTCTTAATTAGCACTACTGAAGTTTCTCTGACTTTAGAAAAAGTTCCTGTACTACCTTAAGATGACTTCTATCTGATTTGTCCCCAATGAAGTTGCCTCCAAGTCGGATCCTCATCTTGATTGCTGTGGTTTGGATCCGACATTACAGGATGATTACACAGGCATTCCCTGAAGTTGCTTCAAAGTTGCCTGACTTTCAGGTCACGGTAGTGTGAACCGAGCCTTCGAGCTGGACAAATTGTGGCAAGGTAGCTGTCTCTTTTTTTGGAGCATCAGCTATAGTTCATAAATGCACGTTTTTCCTTGAGCCCTTACACTGCATGTTGGTTCCTATATTCTATTGGTACGTCTCTAAAATCTGTCTTGATTAAGCCAATTATATAATTTAATTTAGGATATCGGGCTTGTTTATTTGTATTTTCCAGAATTACATGTACAATCACCCATAACTTGTTTAAAGTGGAAAAAAAGTAGTGTTGCAATACTATATATATATATATATATATATATATATATATATATATATATATATATATATATATATATATATATTTATATATATATATATATTCTAGTTTTAACCTTGCTTTTCTACAAGTATTGGATGGTGTACCATAGTATTACAGTACATGTAACAGAAAGCTGGAAGCAGTAATATGTACCCTTGACTTAATCATTTTATTCTTTATGAATGAAGCATTGAATATTATTTTCAAAGGCATGATAATAATTTGTTTAAATATTTCACAGGTCATGCAGTACCAACCAGGAGGAGATATGCTGTCTTTATTAAACCGTTATGATGAGCAGTTTGATGAAAGTATGGCTCAGTTTTATCTGGCGGAAATAATTCTGGCTACTCGTAGTGTTCATCAGCTGGGTTATGTACACAGGTGAGTTCAACTACTTCCTGCCTGTGCTATAGCCGAAAGACTGCTACAGCTCGGGCTCAGTTTGCCGGGAGGGAATAGATCGACAGCAAACTCTGTAAACGCCAAGTCCTTGGAATTCCACTAATCACAGACCGGGGTAAAGAGCAAATCACAGCGGCCCTTTACCATGTGATCAGCTGTGTCCAATGACAGCTGATCACAGGATGTAAACCTAAGCCGGTTATCGGCTTTTCTTTCCTCGCACTAACAGCGTGAGGAGAGAAGAAGAAAGCTGATAACTAGCTTTTGTTAAAGGGACATTGGCACTGAATATCAGTGCAGTCCCACTAGTGCTCATCAGTGTCAACTATCAGTGCTTCCTCATCAGTGCTGCCTTATCAGCGCACATCTGTGAAATCAGTGCTGCCTTATCAGCGCACATCTGTGAAGTTGTTCATAACAAACTATGAAAAATAATTTTTTTACCAATATTTTCGATCTTTTTTTTTGTTTAGCAAAAAATAAAAAACCCAGTGGTGATTAAATACTATCAAAAGAAAGCTCTATTTGTGTAAAAAAAATGTATAAAAACTTCATATGGGTACAGAGTTGCATGACTGCGCAGTTGTTATTCAAAGCGGGACAGAGCTGAAAGCTGAAATTTGGTCTGGGCAGGAAGGGGGTAAAAGTGCCCAGTAGGCAAGTGGTTAATAATGAACTAATCGGGCTGTGGTGTTTTTTTTTGTTTTTTTATTGTGCTTTGAGGAACACAGGAATTCAGGAACTGTTGCCTACAAGAAATTGGGACACTGGGAAACAGGAAAAAACACATGCCAGCCCCCGTAAACCCCTCTTCTACTCAGCATGCCTCAGGTTTTTGCTAGTGTCCTAAGTGGTTGGATGTCTTTTTTTTTTTTTCTTCATCCTTTCTTAGAAAAGTCTAACCAATTTTGTTAGCTTTTTAATTTCATGGTATTTTTCTAGTCAAGATTCCTGTTACACTTGTGAGCGGGGCCTCCTATTACTGCACATGGGGGGGGGGGGGGGGGGGGGGGGGGGGGGGGGGTACCTTTTTCACGTGTGCACACTCATCAATGCCCGGGCCCAGGCGGGCCTCCTTAACCACTTTCAGACCGGACCAATTCGCAGCCAAAGGACCAGGCCCCTTTTTGCGATTCGGCACTGCGTCGCTTTAACTGACAATTGCGCGGTCGTGCGACGTGGCTCCCAAACAAAATTGACGTCCTTTTTTTCCCACAAATAGAGCTTTCTTTTGGTGGTATTTGATCGCCCCTGCGGTTTTTATTTTTTGCGCTATAAACAAAAAAGAGCGGCTATTTTGAAAAAAAAACGCATTATTTTTTATTTTTTGCTATAATAAATATCCCCCAAAAATATATAAAAAAAAACATTTTTTTCCTCAGTTTAGGCCGATACGTATTCTTCTACATATTTTTGGTAAAAAAATCGCAATAAGCGATTATTGGTTTGCGCAGAAGTTATAGCGTTTACAAGATAGGGGATAGTTTTTATAGCGTTTTTATTAATAATTTTTTTTTTATTAGTTATGGCGGCAATCAGCGATTTTTTTATTGTGACTGCGACATTATGGCGGACACCTCGGACATTTTTGACACATTTTTGGGACCATTGTCATTTATACAGCAATCAATGCTATTTAAATGCATTGATTCCTGTATAAATGACACTGGCAGTGAAGGGGTTAACCAGGGGTGGCAGTGTAGGGGTTAAGTATGCCTAGGGGTGTGTTTCTTACTGTGGGGGGGGCGTGGCTGTCAGCTAGTGAATGCTGATCTCTGCTCCAATCACAGGGAGCAGAGATCGGCGTCACTAGTTGCTAGGCAGAACGGGGAGATGCTGTCTATTTCCGCATCTCCCCGTTCTGCCTTCCCGTGAGACGATCGCGGGTGTCCCTGCGGCGATCGAGTCCGCAGGACCCGCGACCGGCCTCACGGGGGTCCCGACCGGCGCGGGAGCGCGCCGCTCCCAGCGCGCTCCCGATGGCACAGACGGCATTAAGGAGGGACATTCTGCCGACGTATATCGTCGTGTGCCAGTCGTGAACCGGTTAATGTGGAAGTCAAACAATGTGGTGGTGCCCCAGCTTGGAAATGAGCCGTACATTGTGTGCAATAGATGCATGTGCAGAACATGTTGTCTAATGTTACTAGGCACCATCCTCGATGTATGTTGCATTTAGAATGGACACCACTGAGCCCGTGCCCTCTCCACCAGTCCAGTTTACCTCTGCTACCTCACTCCCAGTGACAGAATGGGGTCCTGTGGCAACTGCTCTCCAACTCCTACTCTCCTGCCGAATTTAACCTTTTGTAGTGGCCTTGCTTTGTGCCCCATGTGTGCTTTACAGGCCCTGTTCTTCTTATGCGCCATATGTTACCATGCACCCCTTAAAAAACTTCAGACCAGGCTTGGAACGTTTTGGAAGACTTTACTGAACACTTTTTACTGACCATATCCATACAAGTGTCGTGCAGTTCCAACCCGAACTAAGCTGAGACTGCCCAAGCATACCTTTTATAAGGTGTAGTCCATAACTGGTGTCCTCCAGAGCTGGAAGATTCTCTGAAATTCTGGTATTTTGTCAGACTAGACATAGACGGTGCACGTTTAGGAGATATTTACACTACCTATAGGTAAGCCTTATTATAGGCTTACCTATAGGTAAATGTCTGCAGAGGACGTTTACTTCCTATTTAAAAAAAAAATTTAATCCAAGAGGGCAAAATGCTGATTCAAGGTATGACACAAAATGAAATCTAAAACGAAAACATACCTTCATTCACCAATCTGATAGAATTGCTTTTGGTAATTTTATTGTGTTTGAAGCTTTGATTAAAATAAATTGTTATATTTTACAGAGATATTAAACCAGAGAATATTCTCATTGATCGGACTGGTCATTGTAAACTTGTAGATTTTGGCTCAGCAGCAAGAATGACTTCAAATAAAATTGTAAGTGTGCCTGATTTCTTTCAATTTTGCTTGTATGATCTCGCAATGATAACACATTCATCAACTTCTCTCCCTGTACTTCAGATAAATGCCCACCTTCCTATAGGTACACCAGACTACATGGCTCCTGAAGTTCTCACAGTGATGAACAGTGATGGAAAAACTACCTATGGGCCTGAATGCGATTGGTGGTCTGTAGGCATTATTGCATATGAAATGTTTTATGGAAGATCTCCATTCACAGAGGGAACCTCAACAAAAACCCTTAATAACATCATGAATTTTCAGGTTTAGTAATTTTTGGTGTTTTTTATTTATTTATTTTTTGTAAGAAAGTGAACACTGTTGACAGAATTTATTATTTGTTTGTTTTTGCAGCGTTTCTTGAAATTTCCGGAAGAACCAAAAATCAGCAAAAACTTTCTCGACTTGATCCAAAGCTTGCTATGTGGACAAAAGGAGAGACTAAAATTTGAAGATTTATGCTGTCATCCATTTTTTGCTATTATTGACTGGGACAATATTCGAAACAGTGAGTAAAACTATAATCGTCTTTTATGTCATTGTACTGAAAATCCATACTGTGACGAAACGTCCCTACACTCCGCTTGAGTGCTTTCGTCATATACCACTTCCTCCCAGTCTGAATATAGATATCAGATATTCCAACATCTCCCAAGCACAAAACAAGACGATACTTGTTTCACTGCTGACATGGACTGATTTATTAGAACCAAAGTGACAAGTATTTATAATACAGTAAAAGAGGAGGTCCCCCCTCCTGCTCATATTATTCTAACAATACAACTGTAGCCAGAAACAGAATTAACATGAGCTAATTATCTAAATCAACACTGGACTCCTTCATTAAATTGCAGGGTTAATTAGTACAAACAACAATAGGTGAAATACTCTTAGAATCTGTGTCAAGCCAGACTAGACTCATTTACATTATACAAGACAACAGACAGGAGGCTGGAGTTGATATTAGCATCTAACAGTATGTGTCCCAACAGTATGATTCAGTCACTATTGCTAATATGGCATATACATATCCAGAGTCTGTGTATCTTGGCCTGACTCCAAAGTAACACCACCTCAGGGGTCCCCAGGCATACAGTTCACAGAGAGAACTGTTCCCCCAAATGCCAGGGACCATAATCGCAAGGCAAGAGGCTGGCATTCCTCTCCAAAATCTTCTGTCCGGGTGAGTCTGTCACAGATACCTTTTAAATATGTTTTATATTGTTGCATATGAAAGCCTTGGCATTACAAAGCCGAGTCATGTTCGTGAAATTGTTATCCATCTAGCCTATTATTATTTTTTTATTTCTTTGGTAACAATTTTAAATAGCTGGGTAATGATAGTTGCTATACATTTAGCCTATTGTCTGCTTATTTTTTTTTTCTTTTTTAATGGAGGTAATCATTTTAAATAGCTTTTCTAGGTTAGGATGAGCCCTGATATTAACAGTAATGCTAATATGACACGCCCAGTAACTGTACTGCTTGCCATTCCAAATCTTTTCATCCCCTTGTGCTGTTAGCTTGGAAACTCTTTCAACACTATGTTTGCAGCTGTGATGCACTACTAACTTGCTGTATGCTATCTCTCAGCAAAAAGGTGCCATCTTCTCCAAGTCTCTTTCTAGGTCTGAGGTCTTCTCTGTTCTCCAAAGGCTTGCCTTGTATGCAGTAACTCCCCAAATGCCCAACAAAGGTACTTTGTGGCAGAACCTGACACTGAGCTGGGTCTGCGTGTGTCTGTCAGTGTAGAAATTAGTAAAATATTTCCAGCAGAGGAAGAGAATTTATAGCAGAAGAGTGATTGATAGAGAGCGATAGTCTCTGCCACCATTTATGCATACCTGCTAGAATTGTTTTAAAAAAAAAAAAAATCTATCATGTTATACTTTAAAGCCATACTATACTAGAGTCTCCCGCACTACCACGCAAATTGTGAACCAAAATTCAATAAATAATATAAATTATTATATAAAGTCCTTCTGAAGCAGTCATGATTGGATGATGTAACGCGTCAAGGGTGTGGCCGGATGATGTCATCACGCAGCAACCATGGATAGGTATCGGACACCAAAGTCTAACCTTAAGGGGGAAATGCTTATTTAAAGAAGTAATCGTTTCTATGTGCACTAGATGATGTGCTCTCCTTTTTATGAGTGAGATTTTAACCCTTTGTTTTCATAAATTGATCTGGTAAGCTGATATATTGCACAATGAGGTTCTTTTTGTTTCTTTGAGTTACTTTTGGAGGAAAGGTGTTCATATGTGGAGAAAGACACAGATACAAGTTTGCATGGAGACAAAGCCCCTTTAAAGGGCAAGGCGGATATTGTCCTAATTTTCAATAGGTCAAAATCTGAGGTAAGCAGCCTGTTTGGAAGGTGGAAGAAGCACTCTGTGGTGGGGATTTGTTTAGAACAGGAGTCCCCAACCCCCGGGCCACGAGCTGGTGCTGGTCCGTGGCCTTTACCTGACTGGACCGCATAGCGGGAGATGAGCGGGTTATTACAGACCGTGTTCGCCGCTCATCTCCTGTGTGTCCGCTCCCGGCTCCTCTGCCCCGGCCGACTATGTCATCCTATCAGCAGGAAGAATTTTCTCCTGCTTTCGTGAAGGCGTTGTTGGTATGAAATGGTAGTACTTTCAAAGGATAAATTTAAAAGAAGATCATGTGAGTCCCGCTGCCTAAACTGACCAGGGGGGGTCTGAAGTAAGCCAAGTGTAAGAAAGGGATGAAAGGCGCGTGATCTAATACATTGATGAAGATGTTGCAGTTTAGTCACGGAAAAAGAAATCCATACAAAAAGTATTTACGTATTCAATAAATCAGGTTACAAGTATACACATTAAATTAGAAAAATAGGCATGCCCATGCAAGGGCAAGTAAATCTGACGCGTTTCGAGGAAAGAAACCCTCTTCATCAGAGCCTTGTAGAAAGACAAGAAAGGTCTGTAGAGTGTATGTTTGATCCACAACACTATACAGCCCTCTCTTGTTGTTCGAAAAGGCTCTGATGAAGAGTCTTTCTTTCCTCGAAACGCGTCAGAAAATTCTAGTACTTGCCCTTGCATGGGCATGCCTATTTTTCTAATTTAATGTGTATACTTGTAACCTGATTTATTGAATACGTAGATACTTTTTGTATGGATTTCTTTTTCGTGAATAAACCACAACATCTTGATCAATGTATTAGATCACGCGCCTTTCATCCCTTTCTTACACTTATCCTATCAGCAGGGCAGGGGGTGGGAGGAACTGCAGATCGGAATGGAGAGCTCCTTCTGCCCCTTGCCCTGCTGATAAGATGACATAGTTGGCCGGGCTGGTGGGAGGAGAAGCTGGGAGCGGACATACCGACTGCTAGCCTCTGCTCTGCAGGTAGGAGTCCTGAGCATGGGAGTCAGAGATTGATGTTATAGAGGAAAGGCGAGGAGGGGGCAGACTGCAGGGGCATTGTAATGTAAAGGGGACTGCACTGTAAAGGGGCACTGTTACAGCAATGTTAATTTCATCAACGAAAATGTTTTAGTCAAAGATTTCATCAGTGGCATTTCTCATATAACCTTCCAGGACGGCACACATGAGAGATGAGGGCTCCTCCCTACAGGAAACACAATCACATGACAGCTTTGTTATAAATCCCCACCCTCCCCCTTGATCCTCAGTATCGATTGTGTTTCTCCCGAACACAGCAGCATGTTTGTTTTTTTCTTAACCTAATGACCGTGGAGGGTCTGACGGTTCCCCTGTTGAGACAGGTTTTAGGGAAGCCGGGGAGGGCTGAACTAGCCTGTAAGGCTTGTCCTCTCTCACAGGTCACCCCCATATCAGCACTAGTGCTCTGGCCGCGGGGAGGCGCGCCATCGCTGAAGCTGTTTTGAATCTACCGCCAGCCGCTCTCCACTGTTTCAGTTTGCAGGAAGTTTTGTCCTCCAAGCCTCACTCTGAGTACTACTTCATCACAGGAAGTGGGCGGAAGCCAAGGTCATGGCACAACCCGGAAGTGATACCCCGGGAGAAGCGTGGAGAGCGGTGTGGAGCAGCAGAGTAACAGCTGCAGTAGGGGCGGTGTGAGGCAGTCGGCTGACTATACCTGCCTCAAACGATGGTATTAGCAGCCCAAGACCCTGCTAACCTCCTCCATGGAGCAGGAGGAGGGAAAAGCACCTACTGCGGGCAGATCCAGGTCGGGGCCCGGTGAGTAAAAACCCCCCTTGGAAAGAGAGTGGACGAAGGGATAAGAAAATCCAGATTCCTGTGGCAGGAATCAGTGATAAAGTCAGGACAGGCTGAACTTTTAGCTTAACCCTTCCTCTCTCTCCGGTACAAGCCTGCAGTCTTGGGGGAAGACATATAATGTGATGTGTTATGTCTCCTATCTTACAGAGTCCCCCAGCAGAGTCCAGGAGTCCCCAGATAAATACCCTCCTGCCGCTATAGGGCATACCTCCTTCAAGAAATGTGGGTACTGTAAAGACAATCTCCCAAAATCTCACCCAAAACCATTCTGCTATAAATGTATAAACAAATTAGCAGGTAAGGAGGCCTCAGCACTGATGAAAGATTTTCTCTCATCCATGCAAACAGAAATGTTGGCAACCGTAAAAGCCTTCCGTGATGCTGCAGGGCAATCTGTAGCCCACAGCCCAGAGACAGAAGAGCTTACCCCCAGAGAAGGCATGTCTTCCCAGGAAAGCCTTATTTGTGGGGGTCGTAGTTCCCTTATCCTGCCCTCGCAGTCCTTCCCTCTTTCCCAGATGGACGAGGAAGAGGAGGATGGGGGGGATGTGGATAGCCAGGCCAGGTCTGAACACAGTTCGGATGCAGAGCTAGATCTAGACCAGCTAGGCCAGACACAGGAGAAGTGCAGGCCAAGGAGACACCTCTTCACAGTAGAGGATCTGGATGGACTCCTGCAGGCAATATATAGTACTGAGGAGATTCCAGAAGCCCCTAAAGTAACCTCTGCACAAGACAAAGTATACAGAGGGCTAGGCAAGGCTCAGTCTAGGGT
Organism: Lithobates sylvaticus; assembly: GCA_028564925.1. Classification (NCBI taxonomy): domain Eukaryota; kingdom Metazoa; phylum Chordata; class Amphibia; order Anura; family Ranidae; genus Lithobates; species Lithobates sylvaticus. The sequence continues at coordinate 233,299,633 of CM053026.1, forward strand.
TTTCCCGCTCCATCAATCCCTGAAGGATCTTGTCCTGCAGGAATGGAGGGAGCCTAAAAGAAGAATTATAAAGCAGAAGACTTGGAAAAGAAGGTTTCCCTTTAGTCAGTCTGATGGAGAAACCTTCTTTAAGCTCCCAAAGTTGGATGCCGCTTTTGTCTCAGGTCACCAAGCTGGCCAATCTCTCTTTTGAGGACACAGGCAGTATCAAGGACCTGATGGACCGTAGAGCAGAGTCTCTTCTCAAAAAAGCCTGGGAAGCTAATACAGCAACCCTGGGTCCAGCATTAGCAGCAGCCTGCGTGGCTAGGAACCCAAACTTTTGGGTAGAGAAGCTAACAAAACATCTAGCTCAGGAACCCGAAGCAAGTGATGTCCTTGATTCGCTATCAGTGATAGGTAAAGCTGTAGCTTACCTAGCAGACGCAGCAGTCGAGTCTGCCAGGGCCTCAGCTAAGACAGCTGCATTAATCAATTCAGCTAGGAGAGCTGTTTGAATTAATCGCTTCTCGGCCTTTTGGCTAAGATCAAGTGTAGTATCTGTTCTTATCAGTTGCCAGGAGGTGGCGCTTGCTTCTGTCCCTGTTCTACGGCGAGGTGGAGCAGGGTTGGCGGTTGCTATGCAAAAGCCTGCTGGCGTAAAGGTGACCTGGAGCGGTTCGTAGCCGAAAGGGAAGCCTTCTGATGGGGATGGAGAACCACTGGGTTGGCGCTGAAGGGCCGAGTCCCTGGCCTTCTGGCCTGGATTGTGGCAGCTCTAGCTCCGGTCAGTCTTCTTGGGAAAGAACGCTAGCTCCTCTTTGGTGAGGGGGGGGAGCGGCTAGTACTTCCTAGGTTGTAATTAGGAGGGAGTGATGGAGCGATGGTGGAGCCCTTTCGCCTTGAGGGCACACACTAAGCTTCCTGATCTCCTTCCTTCCTGACTGGGGTGGGGGCTGTTGTGGTCTATGGCTGGCGGGCCAGGGTTGCACGTTGAAAAGCCAGTGGTGATTGTGCCCCTGAAGTGGCAGTTCAGGGGTGTCATACATTCACTGTGGGTAACCACTTTGTTTTATGGCACCATGGTCACTTTCATCACAACACACGTTTTTCACACCTGCCTCTAGGGCCGAGCCTTTTGGCTAGGACCAGGGGAAATTTTTTATTCCTGGCCGGAGGGCCGGCCATTGTATTGCACAATGGTCACTTTCCACTCACTCTCCCATCTTCCTTCTCCCCACTCTCTTTTTATTTACCCCGTGTTTGTCACTTTTATGTATATTTTTGTTTGGTGTTGTCACGTTTTCACAGTGTGATGAGTAGGGTGTTCGGTCCTCGGGCCAGCCCTGAAAGTCTTGGGAGGAGGTGGACATGGCCTTCTGGCTTAGTTCGCCTTCTCTCATGGGGTCTCTCTTCGGGAGAGCCCCACCAAGTACTTGGGTGGGTCTGTTTCGGCAGACCCTCCAGAGAAAGGGGTCCGTCTGGTTTCGGCCAGATGGACCATGTGAGTACCTTAGTCCCCGTCTGGAGCCTAACGCCCCGGGGGATCAGGGTCAAGGTCCTTCCTTGGGAGGACAAGAGAACACCCGTTGCACTTTTTGTGTTTCACTCTTTATGTGTGTGCACTTTTTTGGCACCAGGTGGAGTTTTTTGGGTGTGTTTCACACGCCATTGGCTTTTCAATAAAAAAAAAAAAAAAAAAAGCTGTTTGAATTAAGGCTTGGGAAGGAGATGTCTCGTCAAAAGGTAGACTATGTGGCCTTCCTTTTCAGGGATCCTTGCTGTTTGGCAAGGGCTTAGACGATGTCCTGTCTAGGTCTTCAGAAAAGGGTAAAAAATTCCCAGTTAAGCCTAGAAAACCACAGCAAAAAGCCAAAAAGGAACCCAATAAGCGGTGGAACTATGGCAGGGGGAGACAACGAAACAGTGTGCTGTTTCCTTCCCCCAGGGTTGACACAAATCCTACCAAGTGACGCCAAGATCAGGGTAGGGGGATGGCTGTCATACTTTGTCCCTCAATGGGAGAAGATTTTCAGACAGCAGTTACATTTGTCAGACTCTGCAAGAAGGGTATCGCTTAGAGTTCCTGAAAAAAAAAAAAACCCTGTATGATTACCCTAACTCATCCCCCCCAGGGATGTCCTGAAAAGAACTGCCCTCCTGGAGGGTATCCAGGAATTGGTGGAACAGCGAGTGGTAGTGGAAAGGGAGGCCTGGGATACTCAACTTATGCATGTACCTCATCCCGATTTAAATGGTAAATGAATGGACAGGGATAGAGACAGGGGATTATAGCGGTACTTGAAAAAGAGGGAAACACTCGTGATTTTTTGTAAAAAAATATATAACAATATTTATTTAACAAAGAAATTGTTTAGACACACAAAAAGAAAAAGTACATACGATTAAAATTAGTCCGTCAATCGGGCTGAGGCCCACTAAGAAGTGGGGAAGGAGGCCTCAAGAGCGATTGAAAAACCATGCACATACACTATTTACTAGAAAGTTGGTTAAAAAGGTCTATACTACTGTATAGATCATAGGTACAGTAAAGTTGTTATGTGAGGATGACCGACATGTTTCGCCAAACAATGGCTTCTTCAGGGTCACTGAATCAATCTGTACCAACATAGGTGGGTCTGATAAAGTATAGAGAAACAAAAAATTATTATACATGAACAAGGAATTGTGTCATCATGGCCAAACAGCATTCATCCTACATGTCATTATAGGCTATACACATTCCCATAGAGTCCACATAGGTTTTGACCCCCCCATTTGGCAAAAAAGAGCGATACGTACCACAGAGCTGATGTGAGTACCAAATCTGTGTCGCAAATGTAGTCATGTGCATATAACTATATGCGAGGGACTGCCGAGGGCATATAGGGAACCTGGTAAGGAACATTAGGTAAAATAAATACATATTTAGAATGGCTTCAAATTGAATTGATAGCCATACAGGGCTAACATAGCCTGTGGTTTAAGAGACTTACCAATGTAAAGGAAAATATATAAGTAGGGAGCGCCAGATATAGGGACCAAACTGAGATCTGGATGTGACAAGACATGAACCTCTATCAAAGGAGAGAGAGAGGGTTAAATGATTCAGGAAGGTCCCAAACAGAACCCAATGCAATATTGGGTTCTGTTTGGGCACCCCAGGGCTGCGATCTTGTATTGGCAGCCCGCTTTGCCTCTATGCCCCAATTTTTCCCATGTTCTTTTCACTCTGGGATTAGCTAGCTCCTTTTCCATCCTCCCTTCCTTGAACTAATTGGATACTTCCATTTATTTCAATGTATTAAGCGCATTTGGCCCCAGTGGTCTGTGCTGCTTCCCGCCCTCAGTACACCATTTGTCCTCAGGGCGGCCTGTGAGCTTAGTTTTGTAAGTGCTATGCGCGCCGTGTGCTGCGCGCGCATCCACTTACCCTCAAGCATTGTGGTAATTGTAGGCTAGCGCGCATTCGCTATTGCGCATGCGCGGGAGGCTCGTTTGCCCGCCACCTGATCACGGACAACCGTGTTCAGGTGTGGAGGGCCTATATAGCCTGCTTGTCCACACCACTTCAGGTGTTGGACACAGGAGCGCCAGCATATCCGGACTTTTGCTGCATCAGGTTTGTTAATCTCTTTCCTCTTCCTTATTATAACCTTGGAACTTATAATATGCAGTCCTGATTAGGCTTATATATTTTTCTCCTTAGCTGCGGGCATACATCTATCTTTGGATAGGTCTTCCCTCCCATAAGCCCAATATTACTTTCAAACCTTTCATGGGCTTTTCCTGCCTAGCTAAAGCAACGCATATGCTTTTTTCTGGTAAGTCCCCAGTTTTGTATCTAGTACTAGCATCTGGGTCCCTTGTTTGGACCTTCCTGAATCATTTAACCCTCTCTCTCTCCTTTGATAGAGGTTCATGTCTTGTCACATCCAGATCTCAGTGCCATAATGACACAAGCGATGTTGGTGATTGTAGTGTGCCAGTTGCGAAAAAGAACAACAATACCAGGGATTTTATTCCCACGTATTCGTCGTTCGCAAGCCACCAGGCAAGTACCGGCTTATAGTGAACTTAAAAAATCTAAACAGATTTCTGGAATACAAAAGGTTCACTGTGGAGAGTATCTACTCCGTGCAAAAAAAAACTCATGAAGCGGGCCTTCTTGACGACTCTGGACCTCAGGGATGCCTACCTGCATGTTCCGATCCATGCGGATCATCAGGCATTCCTGAGGTTCGCAGTAGCAGTCGGAGGAGAGACTTTTCACTGGCAGTTTGTGGCTCTGCCATTTGGGCTAACAGCCAGCCCAATAATTTTTTCCAAGATCTTAGCAGAAGCAGTAGCCTTCTTGCATCTTCAGGGGGTATCCCTAATCCCTTATCTGGACGATCTGCTGATCTCCGGACAGTCAGCTGATCAGGTCAAGGCAGATACCAACAAAGTTATGTTGGTTCTAAAGAACCTGGGTTGGATAATCAACATGGAAAAATCCTCCCTCAATCCAGAACAGATCAAGATTTTTCTTGGTTACAGGGTAGACACCAAGCTTCAGAAGCTTTTCTCGCCAGAGGACAAAGTGGCAAAACTGGTTTCTTCAGTGAAGGTTCTGATAAAGACTCCGTCTTGCACCAGAAGAGAGGTTCTAAGAACCTTGGGTTTAATGTCGGCAAGCATACCAGCCATGGTCTGGGCCCAGCTCCATTCAAGAGACCTTCACTTCTTCCTTCTGTCCTCATGGGACAAGAGGAAAGAGCCTTTGGATCAGGAGATATTGCTAACTCCTCCGATCCTGTCCTCACTGGAGTGGTGGACAATCCCCGAAAACTTAAAGGGGGGCAGGCCATGGGCTCAGTGGAATTCGGTAAAAGTTACCACCGATGCCAGTTCCTGGGGGTGGGGAGCCCACCTAGGAAAGGAGAAGGCCCAAGGCTGTTGGGACAGCTCGCTAAGCCAGATGTCGTCCAACTACAGGGAGCTCAAGGCAGTGGGGGAAGCCCTAAAAGCCTTCCAAGAAAGCATCAAGGACAAGGAGGTCCAAGTGAGCTCCGACAACGCCACAGTTGTAGCCTACCTGAATCATCAGGGAGGTACCAGGTCCAGACTCCTGTTAGAATTGTCCAAACAGATTCTGGGCTGGGCAGAGGGAGAGATTCTCTCCATCTCAGCTGTCCACATAAAAGGGACAAGCAACTTGGAAGCAGACTTCCTAAGCTGTCAGCAGCTAAGACAAGGGGAATGGGAACTAAACCCAGAGACATTCCAAACCCTGGTACAACGCTTTGGGAATCTGGAGATAGACCTGTTCGCCAATCGGCAAAACAGGAAAGTAAAAAGGTATTTTTCGATCTCCAGAGAGGAGTCAGAAGGGCTAGACGCTCTGACTCAGACCTGGCATTTCAAACTGGCTTATGCCTTTTCACCTCTAGCACTTATCCCACGAGTTCTTCAGAAACTCAACCAATCCCCAGGGCAGCTCCTTCTGGTAGCACCCTGGTGGCCAAGGAGAGCTTGGTTTGCAAACCTAAGTTCGATGGCAGTGGCAGAGCAACTGAGGCTTCCGAACAGGCCGGACCTTCCCAGGCAGGGTCCAGTACTTCACCCAAGACCGGAATTTTTTCAACTGACGGCTTGGTTAGTGAGCGCCAGGTCCTAAGAAATAAGGGATACTCAGATAAAGTAATAAATACTCTTCTTCTGAGTAGAAAACCAGTGATTAAAAAGATATATTCAAAAGTCTGGAAGACCTTCTGCTCCTGGGGTAGGAAAAGGCAGATCACCTCCACCTCTGTTCCAGTCATTCTGGAATTTCTCCAGGACGGGGTGGACTTAGGCTTGGCGGTCAATACCCTTGATAGCAGCCCTCTCGGTTTACCTCGAGGTAAGGCTGGCAAAAGAAATCTTGGTAAAGCGTTTCCTGTTGGCCAGGGAAAGGAGTTCCCCTGTCGCAGACAACAGTTTCCCACCATGGGATCTAACGAGGGTGTTAGAGGCACTATCTAAACACCCTTTTGAACCTATAGAAGAGGTTCCTTTTAAGTTTCTAACCTTAAAGTTAGCATTTTTGTTAGCAGTTACCTCGGCCAGGAGAGTCGGGGACCTGCAGGGGCTGTCCATGAAGGAGCCCTATTTATTAGTTCAACCTGACAGGGTCACCTTTAGGTTAGACCCCTTATATTTACCAAAGGTAGCAGCTTTATTTCATAGGAAGCAAGACATAATATTGCCGTCCTTTTGTGATAAACCAAATAATGAGAAAGAAAGGAAATTTCATTGCCTAGACGTAAGAAGGGGTCTCCTTACATATCTAGAAAGAACAAAAAGTTTTAGGAGGTCCAGTCACCTGCTAGTCCTATACGCAGGGTCTAGGAAAGGACTTCAGGCTTCAAAAGCCTCAGTATCTAAATGGATCAGAGATGCTATCTCTATGGCTTATGAGAGTTCTGGGGTTCCAGCACCAGCAAAAATTAAAGCCCATTCAACCAGGTCACTAGCAACATCCTGGGCAGAGAAAGCAGGGGCCTCCTGGGAACAAATCCGCAGAGCAGCCACCTGGTCCAGTCAAGATACGTTCCTAACACTACCGTGTGGAAGTATTGTCACAGCAAGATATGGCTTTCGGGCGGAAAGTCCTACAAGCGGTGGTCCCACCCTGAAGGTAGGCCTAGGGTTACTTGATTATCCTCTCATGTGTGCCGTCCTGGAAGGTTATAGGAGAAAACCTACGTTAGACTTACCGGTAACGGTATTTCTGCGAACCTTCCAGGACGGCAGGCCTACTTCCCGCCCTATGTGTAGGGAAAGATAAGCTAAGCGCTAGGTGGTAAGTACCTACGTAGAGCAATGCTCCTTGTGAACCAGTTCAGGATTACTTTATTACATACTGAGGATCAAGGGGGAGGGTGGGGACTTATAACAAAGCTGTCATATGATTGTGTTTCCTGTAGGGAGGAGCCCTCATCTCTCATGTGTGCCGTCCTGGAAGGTTCGTAGAAATACCGTTACCGGTAAGTCTAACGTAGGTTTTTTACAGTGACGAAACTAAAAGTACAGCACATTTTCGTCCACTGACGAGGGAAGTTTCAGGAAAAAAACCATTTAAATTTTTTAAATAAAAAAAACTAAAATTTTAAATAAGGAACTTTGAAGCAAAATAAGGGTCAGTGCCCATCTGCAGCCTCACCATTGCCATCAATGCAGCCTGATCAATGCCCATCTGCAGCCTCACAAGTACCATCAATGCAGCCTCACCATTGCCATCAATGCGGCAGCCTCACCATTGCCATCAATGCGGCAGCCTCACCATGACCATCAGTGCGGCAGCCTCCCCATGGCCATCAGTGCGGCAGCCTCCCCATGGCCATCAGTGCGGCAGCCTCCCCATGGCCATCAGTGCGGCAGCCTCCCCATGGCCATCAGTGCGGCAGCCTCCCCATGGCCATCAGTGCGGCAGCCTCCCCATGGCCATCAGTGCGGCAGCCTCCCCATGGCCATCAGTGCGGCAGCCTCCCCATGGCCATCAGTGCGGCAGCCTCCCCATGGCCATCAGTGCGGCAGCCTCCCCATGGCCATCAGTGCGGCAGCCTCCCCATGGCCATCAGTGCGGCAGCCTCCCCATGGCCATCAGTGCGGCAGCCTCCCCATGGCCATCAGTGCGGCAGCCTCCCCATGGCCATCAGTGCGGCAGCCTCCCCATGGCCATCAGTGCGGCAGCCTCCCCATGCCCATCAGTGCGGCAGCCTCCCCATTGCCATCAGTGCGGCAGCCTCCCCATTGCCATCTGTGCGGCAGCCTCCCCATTGCCATCTGTGCGGCAGCCTCCCCATTCTCATCAGTGGTGCATCCTGATCGATGCCCATCTGCAGCCTAGAGGGGACAGGGAAGGGGGCAGGACGTGCGCCGACAGATTACACACATTGAGAATCTACTATGATAGACAGAACAGTGGTCCAATGGCGGCCCAGGAGACGGGACTTCCTATTACAGAGGCCGACAAGTAAACCAGAGATTATCACTGTATGTAATCTGACGGCGCTCGTGGAACTGACAAGGCTGCAGATGGATACTGACAGGGCTGCATTGATGGGCATTTAGACGAAAGTTTTTTTTTTTTTTCCTTAAAATTCCCTCCTAAACTTAGGGTGCGTGTCATACGGCGATAAATACGGTATAAATATATATATCTATATCTCCCTTAAAAATTTGCACTCGCATTTGGCGAGAAAACAAATGAGGAGGGCGAGTAATGACAGGGCTGTGCTGTCCCAGGTATGAATAGCCAGTGCCCCCCTGCCGCGCACAGGCTCGCAGCGCAGCCATTTCAATACATACACAGTCAGCCGCCTGGGACCGCCCCTCTCCAACTCCTGCCACACATCCCTGCCTCCGTTCTGCTGCACATCTAAGGAGTGGGGCGGTCCTAAGTGGGCAGGCTCCAACCCTCAGTGTGCACAGTGATGATTGACCCCGTGGCTGCAGAATGGTAAATATCAGTCTGCTGGAGGCATTGGTACAATTGGGGATTAACCACTTTCAGACCGGACCATTTTGCTGGCTTAAGACCAGAGGACTTTTTGCGATTCGGCACTGCGTCGCTTTAACTGACAATTGCGCGGTCGTGCAACGTGGCTCCCAAACAAAATTGACGTCATTTTTTCCCCACAAATAGAGCTTTCTTTTTGGTGGTATTTGATCACCCCTGCAGTTTTTATTTTTTATAAAGAAAAAGCGTGACAATTTAGAAAAAAACTCATTATTTTTTACTTTTTTGCTATAATAAATATCCCCCAAAAATATATTAAAAAAACATATTTTTTTTCTCAGTTTATGTCGATACGTATGCTTCTACATATTTTTGGTAAAAAATCGCAATAAGCGATTATTGATTTGTTTGCGCAAAAGTTATAGGGTTTACAAAATAGGGGATGCTCATCATAGGTGACCGTTTAGTTTTTACAAATTGTATCACCTTTATCCATCCACTCCATATACATTTTCTTGTTTTCTCTCCTCTAATGTACACCATCTGCTTTATAGTTTATGATTAGTGTTTTGCTTAGGAGCTCTACAATGCAGTAACTATCTTCCTTTGCTATGAAAGAGAAATGCCATTGCTTTATCGCTGTGATGAAAAAAAATCATTGTTTGAGTGTCATTTTAAGAAGATTTCTTTTAAAAATATAATAGGTTTGTTATATTTTCTTTCATGGGTTTTTTTTTAATAACTGTTGATCTTCTTAGAAAGGCTTTCTAAAGTTTTCCACAAATCTCATGCATATAGTTACTTCTGCTCTGTTGATGACAGTGGATGACATATCAATATACTGAAATAGAACATTCTGCTTGGCAGCTTCTCATAATCCAAAGGCGTTCAAGTACTAATACTGTATCTGTTCAGAATAACATGCCTGAATGCATTTGATCCTTTAAAGTGCATCTGTGCCCTAACTATGAACATATGTAAAAGATATCTTTAACAAGCAGTTACACTTGTGTGACCTTTGAAGAGAGATCCATGGCGGATCATTCTTCAGAGGGCACTTTCCCCTCTGTTTTCACCTGATGATCTGACCTGTAACACACTACCTGTAATATAGTGCCTACATTCTGGAAGGAGGAGCAACGGAGACACCTTTTGGACAGCAGTATTGTTAATCTGGGTGGTGGGGAATGTTAGATGTACAGGGGTTCCTAAAGCCTAAATTCACCTTTTCGGGCAGAATTTCAGTTTTCATAATAGAATGTTTTTGTAATATTTCTGGCCCAGCCATTCCAATGTTCTTATGTCTCACTTACCTTATCAAAAAAAGGTTTGGCGTTTTATGTTTGTCGTCTGTGTAAAAACTTTCTTTCTGGTTGCATCACTTCCTGTAGGTCATTCTCTGTGTTTTTTCATCACAGAAAAGGGTGTGATAGGGTGTAAATTACCAGTCTGGACCACATCTCCCTCATTACAATACCACCACTTACTTCTTCCCTTAAGCTTAGTACACACTATCATTTTTTTTTACATTCAACCTAGATGCGGTCTGAGCCGCTGTACTAACAATCCCCCTCAACTATCTCCCCTGCTGAGCTATTGTGTTCTGACAGGGGGACACCCCCCCCCCCCGCCAGAACACTCCGTCATTGGCTGAAAGTGCTGATTGGGAGCCGGTCGACCACTGGTTTTCCCGCATGCATGCCCGACAGAAGCCAGCCGCCATATACACGGGCCAAATATCGGCCAGTTTTTATTGAACCATTCAATGCATTTGTATAGCACTGATTGCTTAATAAATTACAATGGTCCCACAAATGTTCAATGTGTCTGCCATAATGTCGCAGTCATGATAAAAATCGCTGATTGCCGCCATTACTAGTAAAAAAAAAAAAATTATTAATAAAAATGCCATAAAACTATCCCCTATTTTGTAGACGCTATAACTTTTGTGAAAACCAATTAATAATTGCTTATTGCGTTTTTTTTTTTTTTTTATGTTTTTTTTTTTTTTTTACCAAAAATATGTAGAAGAATACGTATCGGCCTAAACTGAGGAAAAAAAATATTTTTTTTATATATTTTTGGGGATATTTATTATAGCAAAATGTAAAAAATGAGTTTTTTTTCAAAATTGTCGCTCTTTTTTTGTTTATAGTGCAAAAAATAAAAACCACATGGGTGATCAAATACCACCAAAAGAAAGCTCTATTTGTGGGAAAAAAAGGATGTCAATTTTGTTTGGGAGCCACGTCGCACGACCGCGCAATTGTCAGTTAAAGCGACGCAGTGCCGAATCGCTCTGGTCAGAAAGGGGGTAAATTCTTCCGGGGCTTAGTGGTTAAGGTGACCATGCACATTGCAATCAAAATGTACAATCCCCTTTTAGATCTCCCATGTAGTGCAAGGGCGTACCCGATTTGATTCAAATTGATAGATTGTTCAGGTGGGTCCTCCTGTTCCATAGTTCTAGTAAATATAAAGGAAATTGTACAGAGATTATACAATCGGATTGCATAGTGTATGGCCATCTTTGTACAAGTATATAGGAAGGAGTGGATAGAGACACTCAGCTGTCAGGCCCCGTTTACATTTTCAGATAGCTAGAACTCGCATTCCTGCAAACTTTAATTTTTTATTTTTTTTGAGGGGGGAGGCTTTTTGGAGGGGTTTATGCAAGTCACGCATAAGGCATCTCATTTACAGTGCAGCTTTGAAATCGCGTTGCTTCAGCGCAATTTAAAAGCCACAGATCAGTGCAATTAGACCTTTTGATTTCATTGCGACTTCATTTAACCAGAAGTCAATGCAAGCCGCAATGAAGTTACAAATCGCGTGTGACTTGTCATGCAATTTTGAATTGTCAAATGGCATGACAAATCTTACTGGTGTGAACTACAAAAAAGAAATGCATCCAAGGGTAAAATAGGAATCAGTAATTGGTATCGGCGAATATTTGTGAAAAAGTATCGGTACTCATACTTTATAGGGATGCACCGATAGCAGTTTTTTAACCACTTCCTGCTCCAGTCAATAGCAGATTGACATCCGAGAAGTGGTTCTGTTATCCTGACTGGGCGTCATATGACGTCCTTCAGGATAACAGCCACTGCACGCCCGTGGGGGCGCGTATAGCGGCGATCGGTGTAGCGATGTGTCGGTGTGACACTGTGTCGGTCTGACACACCGCTACACCGATCTTGGTAAAGAGCCTCCAGCCGTGTCCAATCACGGCTGATCACGATGTAAACAGGAAAAGCCGGTGATCTGCTTTTCCTCACTCGCGTCTGACCGACCCGGGTAGAGGAGAGCCGATCGGTGGCTCTCCTGACAGGGGGGTCTGCGCTGATTGTTTATCAGCGCAGCCCCCCCTCAGATGCCCCACACTAGACCACCAGGGAAGGCCCCAGCATGTGGATGGCCAGGTACACCCCCCATGGCCATCCACATGTAAAAAATATGCCCAAAATATGCCAATCAGTGCCCACAAATGGGCACTGACTGGCACCTCTGTGGCAATTTACAAAACAGGGAGGCCCATCCGTGCCCATCCATGCCACCTATCAGTGCCGCCTATGAGTGCCCATCCATGCCACCTATCAGTGCCGCCTATGAGTGCCCATCCATGCCACCTATCAGTGCTGCCTATGAGTGCCCATCCATGCCACCTATCAGTGCCGCCTATGAGTGCCCATCCATGCCACCTATCAGTGCCGCCTATGAGTGCCCATCATCAGTACCACCTCATTGGTGCCACCTCATCGGTGCCCATCAGTGCTGTCAGTGCTGTCAGAGCAGCCATATCAGTGCAAGTCATTGAAGAAGAAAACGTACTTAGTTCCAATTTTTTTTAACAGAAACAAAGAAAAACTTTTATTTTATTTTCTTTTCAAAATTTTCGGTCTTTTTTTATTTGTTGCGCAAAAAATAAAAATCGCAGAGGTGATCAAATACCACCAAAAGAAAGCTCTATTTGTGGGAACAAAATGATAAAAAATTTTGTTTGGGTACAGTGTAGTATGACCGCGCAATTGTCATTCAAATTGCGACAGCACTGAAAGCTGAAACTTGGCTTGGGCAGGAAGGTGTCTAAGTGCCTGGTATTGAAGTGGTTAAACAACGGTACTATCAAGCTGCAACATAACAAAATTGTAAAAAGTGAAGAGGGTCGGAATACTTTATGAATGCACTGTAAATCCTTCTAATGATTATAATTAAATTTACACTGCATGTTTACTTGTGTTCAGGTGTATTTAGATTAGCTGTGTTTAGCGAAAATAGAATTCTGCGCATCTGAGGAAAGTTAAACACTGGAACGTGTCAAAATGCACATACATTTGAGTAAACCTGGGTAAAGTCAAGTACAGCTAAACTCTGGAGAACTCGATCTGGGAGGAAGAACCTTTTTCTTTCTGCTTCGCAGATCATTTCTCCTGTGTTCAGATAACCTAAATGCAGGAGGCGAGGGAGTTTCGTCCATTATTTTGCTTCTGAATATGCGCTCGCGCACAGGATTGTCACATGTTTACGCTTAGTTTGACAACTGGAAAATATCAAGGCCGGCTTCAGTGCGTAGGTGTAAATGTATAACTGGATGTATTCCTGTTTTCTCATTGGAAGATCGGTACATGCTTGCAGGCCCATTTATACCTAATGTGTTGCTACAAGTGGTTAATTTAATGGTTTCTTCAGATCTGCTCCCTTGTGCGTATACTGTGTGAACCGTGTGGATGGCTGTAATGAAGACTGCTTTTCAACCAGTGGTCTCATTGAAATTTAAATTGACCTGCTCAGTGTGGCCTGTGCTTCTTCTCGACTCATTGTTCCTGCTCAGCGTGCAGAAATGAGATGCTGCATTCCATGGCCTAAGTGACCCTAAAAAAAAACAGCAAACAAGGCAAATTTTTTTTTTTTTTTTTTCCCTAGGCAAAATCATGAGCGGGCTGCAAGCTGGCGGCTCTGTTTAATTAAATAATGTACTATAATGGCAGCATTTAAGTTGTTTCTGTGCCCTATGCCAGCATTATGTTTGTGTGAGTCGCGCCACAATAACTGCACATATGTTCTTTCCTTTTTTTCCCATCAGCTTGAATTGAAACACCATGGTGAAATCTAGATGACAGTCTGTGTAGAGTGGGATATTTCCCTTTTTTTTTTTTTCCCCCCATATCCTATTGGCCCAGAGGAGATTTATTCTGGATCCATGGTAACCGTATTAGAACCAGGAGGATCTTCAATATTACAATGCCTCCTTAGGCTGCTATCTCAGGAGCTGCTTCATGGCCTCTCCAGGCAACACGTTGTGTATTTACATGGCCCTTGAAATAGATGGATCGACACTCCCTCCCATCTCAAGCAGCCGTAAAAGCGAGAGGATTTGGTAATCGCTCAGTCTGTGTATTATGTGATAATCATCTGGATATTTCACATCTCACATCTAGATACCATCTTGCCGTCAGCAGCAAAACAAGAAAGCAGAATACATCCTTGTAAATGAGCAATGTTACCTTGTGGGTAAAACTATAGCTAATGGTTGCTTTTTCCTAGGCAGGTGAAATGATCCAGGGAAAACGAGTCATTTTTTTTAGCGAGGGGATGTTCCTGCGTAGCGGTAATGGAGGGGTTAATATCTTGTTGCTGTAATAGATTTCATAGCAGTGACTCAGTCTGCCAGTTCCTGAGAGAGCACAAGCTGCAGTGCTGGTGCAGCTAATGAAGCAGGTTCCTGGGTTGTAATCCTCATTTCTCTCATTCTGACCAGCTCCTCCTCCATTCGTTCCTGCCTTGAAGTCTGACGATGACACCTCAAATTTTGATGAGCCAGAGAAGAATTTACGGGCTGTACCCCCTTCGCGCCACCTGAATGCTGCAGGTTTCTCGGGCGAAGATTTGCCGTTCGTGGGCTTTTCGTACATAAAGGCTCTTGGTGCATTCGCCAAATCTGAGTAAGTAAAACGAAACGAGTGAGTGTCCTGACTTGGTTGGAGAATGCAGGTTTATGTGGCCCGCAGTGGTGTTTGTATGCTATCTGCATCACACTACCCCTGCTGACATGAATACGTATACTTCTAGCTGGATCCTTCCCTTTCCCCTGTAATGTTGCTGCTGTGCAGAAGACAGCGTTCTGAGTTTCACTCGTATATCTGACATGCAAGCCTTATATAAGCGCAAAGGATTAAACCCACACTTTTTGTTTGCTGTGTGCTGAATTTTGTTGAGGTTTTGAAACCATCTAATTCAATCGGGTGCCAACCATTAAAACATAAAATAATGACGAGGCCAATTAAATGTATCAATATTTGTGTATGGACCACATCTGAAAAGCCTCACAATCAGTTTGTGGCTTGTGACCTCCTTGCTCCTTTAAAGCAAGGATGCTGTATCTCACTCTCTGCTAGTGACATTTTTGGGCTACCTATAAAAAATATTGCGTTGCTTTTTTTTTATTTTTATTTTTTTTTAATATGGCAGGAAGGTACTTTTCAAGCAAACTTTATATAGGATGGGTGGATCCCTTATTTCAGCACCTGACATCGATAAAGATTCCGTAAAGCTGCGATCATATCGCATGGCATGCTTTTTGAACCGTGTTACTGATGACATAATAAGCTCTGCATTTATTAAGGTTATGACCGCTTTGGAAAAAAAAACAGCACATCAAGGTTTTTGGATAGGTGTGTGATGTTCCATACAAGCAAATTCATCTGCATAGTTCCTGCAGCATTACAAGTGTGACACATCTACATTGTATCAAGTGTAGCAGCACTTTAATAACCTGGCTGCTGTTATGCAATCACTGTTTATGCATTCGTGAGCTTCATTCTAAATTGCCCTTCTATTTTGAGACCAGTCTAGGATGTGCGTGGCAAAGATTTTAATTTTTTTCTTTCCCCCTCTGACTTAATATTAAAAAGACATGAACATAAAGTTTAGGATATATAACATGTTTTCACTTTTTTTTGTGTTCTACTTATCATCATTAGATTTTTCAAACCTTTAATATTATACTTCTTTTTATATATATATATTTTTATTATATATATATATATATATATGGGAGTTATTTTCTGTGATCTGTACCCTTGTGACACATGGCCCATAAGGACCAATAAGATGCTATTTTTTTCAAGAACATGCTTCAAAAATATAACAGATTACAATTTAAACAGTAACATTTGGTAGCTCTCTCCTACTGTGTATATGTTATATTCAAATTATGTGAGCATATGCCAATCTATTGATCTTGAATTTGAGTGATATAGTGTGATTTTTATTTTATTTTTTTCTCACCAGTTTCCCATATCGCTATACTGTATCACGGTTCCTTAGTTCTTGTCATGCTAGATGTAGTTAAGAACCATGCCATATCTAGTACCATTTAGCATCCATTGCTATGTGTGATCTTTTAAAGTAGGCATGCAGTTTGCCTGTGGTTCAGAATAAAGCAAACTGCATAGGATCGCATCTGATGGGATTGAGACATAACTAATGAACTTTTAAAACCCACGTTCTACTGTCTGAACCTAATAAAACTCTACATTTTTATGTCACACGTTTTTAAATGTAAGCAAAGTTATATTGTGGTCGCTATTTCCCCGCATTTGTGAGATTATTTGGAATGCCCAGCATTTTAAAAACCTGATAAAACCTTTTTTGCCATCTGCTCTTGGGGAAACTAAAATAGGATAACCTTTTAGGAGTATCCAAAATCGCTAAAAGTGGTTGTAAACCCTTGCATATGCAAACCGAAATGATTGGCCTCAGGTGATACACAGAGATTAAACAAATCCTGCTGAATAAGTTGTACCTGTTTATCTGCAGTCTTCTCTTCTCCCATTCAAAGTGCAGAATTTTTCTGAGCTGTCAGAAAACTGGGGTGGGGAATTGAAGTTAAACTCTGCAGAGCTCAGTGAGGAGAGTTCTGAGAGATAATTGGAGGGCAGGGACACACCCCCCTTCACAAAGTACACAGGAACAGAGTGGATGGTGTCAATCAGCTGTAGCTCCCCTTCATGTCACCTTTTTGTCTCTTGGTGTTAGGAAAACTTGTCAGAAGTGATTCATGGTGATAGCAGAGGAACGAAACAGCAGACAGAAATGAATCTAAGCCCCCATTCAAACCAATGCGATTTGACAGTTCCGAATTGCATGCCGGCAATGGAACTCATGTCGCAGCGATTGTGAGAATGGTTCCTGCATGACTTTTTTTTTTTTTTCGATTTCATTGCGACTTGCATAGACTTCTGTTAAATGAATTTGCAAGCCGCAATGAAATCAGCAGTGCAAATCGCACTGTTGTGGTGTTTTTAAATCACGCTAAATTAGTGTGATTTCAAAGCCGCACCGGTGTAAGCGGGGACTTAGTACTCCGCATTGAGACCAGATCACACTATAGAGGGATATGCTTTGTTCATATTTCATGTCTGAGGTTTACAACCACTTTAATGTTATGCACATGTAATTATGCTTGCTGCAAGATTTAGTGGGTAGAAATACACAAGTTGCCACTGCTAATTTGTTTTTAGAAGGTGCAAATTTTTAAGGCTTGTAATCCTTAACCTTTCATTACTGCTTAGCAAGCCACTGATCTGGAACAAGGATGTGCAACTTAGGTGAGCATCTGTGCACCTGCTTGTTCAAGATCAGCAGTAAAGGAAGGTTGAAGACCATTCTCACACCTTACATCCTCAAAAACAAGCCAGAAAATGGCAACTTCCAATATTCTCCATTCTTTTAAAGGGACATCTTGGTGGCTTTTTGACATGTTTTCAGTCTTAAAGGAAATGTGTATTGAGAACATTTGGGGGTTCATTTTGTGACCTGAAAATGCTGGTTGCCTGGCTGTCATGCTGATTCGATACTTTTTGAATAACCCCCCAAAAATATACAGGTGAGGAGTTTTAACCCCACTCTGACTTTGGGTGCCACACACTTCAGAGTACTGAAGTCAGAGACAGCCAGGCAACCAGCATTTTTAGAGGAAGGTTAGCAGTTATAGTCCCTATATTTCTTTCAGTACAGGTTTACTTTAACACCCTTCCTATTTACTTGTAAATGGTGCAAAGTTTTCTCCTTTAACATCCTTCACGTGACTGTTAAGTCAGAATGTTGATGTTTTCCCCCTCTGCTCATCCAGTAGTGAAATCAATAGCTATTTCAGAGGCAGGCATAATTGTTCTCTTAACAGATTTTTTTTTGTTCTGTTATTCTATACTTTTTAAGAAGCCCAGACAATTTTTTTAAGGTAGTCTTTTATGAGTCTGTTTCCACATGGGATTTCATGAACTGGTAGCTCCTGTAATTTCAATTAGGCATTGTTCCTGATTATTAAAAATAGATCTTGGTAATAGAAGGAAGTCGTTTATAATTGTTGATGTGACGATACATCAAACAAATGCCCCAAAATACTGGTCCAAGATATCTAAATAATTCAAGACAAAATTTATATTGAACATCATAAATAATCCATACAACTGAACAAGAGCTATACCTACATAATATAACCTAAACCCTCCAAATCCACTCCCAACAGTTCGCTCACAGTGAGCAAATCGTGCAATATGCAACAAAAGAAAATATCAAAACATAGAACTGAGCACTAACAGTATATTACAGTTGTAGAGTATGTGTGTGTATGTATGTATGTATATATATATATATATATATATATATATATATATATATATATATATATATATATATATATATATATATATATATATATATATATATATATATAGATAGATAGATATGTTACACTATATTTCCCCTTTTTAGGGCTTATTTTCACCTGGTGATCTTGCCAGCAACATACTTCCTGTCCTAGGCTGTCATTGCTCACTCTGTGCACTCTCTCTATGGAGGGGCAAGCGTCATTCCCTAGGCCAGCAATGGCAAACCTTGGCACCCCAGATGTTTCGGAACTGCATTTCCCATGATGCTTAACTACACTGCAGAGTGCATGAGCATCATGGGAAATGTAGTTCCAAAACATCTGGGGTGTCAAGGTTTGCCATTACTGCCCTAGGCTGTGCTTCTGATGTGAACTGCAAAAACGTTCCCTCTACTTGTCTCTATTACATAGAACGGCGTTACTTTTTAGTTTACTGAACATAGCTAAGAAAGGTGTTAACATTATTTGAGATTTCAGTTCAGTGCTCAGGACATTAAAAAGATACAACATTTCTGACAGGATAAACAGGTATTTTTCCATTCTTGGTAGAAAATTTGCTGGCAAAAATCAAAAACGAATGCAGCCACGGCATCAAAGGACTTGCAAAGGAAGCTGCAATAGAATACATTTTTTGTTCTCAAGTTTAGAAGTCTTGTACCATGTTAGCCATCGAATAATGCAGAAAGTTTGCAGTTCAAATGATGCCTTTTATTGGCAACTTAAACCTCAGACATGAAATATGAACAAAGCATATCCCTGTATACTGTGTACTTGTCTCAATCCAGAGCATGAAGGGGTTGATTTACTAAAACCGAAGAGTGCAAAATCTGGTGCAGCTGTGCATGGTAGCCAATCGGCTTCTAACTTCAGCTTGTTCAATTTAAGCTTTGACAAAAAAAAACTTGGAAGCTGATTGGTTTTTATGCAGAGCTGCACCAGATTTTGCACTCTCCAGTTAGTAAATCAACCCCTAAGTGTCATTTCTGGTCTGCTGCCTCGTTCCTCTATCTGCATAAGTCACTTATGACAAGTTTCCTTTTCAGCACACGGCCTCTGACTGACAACCTTAGCTTTGTTCCTGTGTACTGCGTGAAGGGGGGGGGGGGGATCCCCCTCCAATCAGCTCTCAGCTGTCCTTACTGAGCTCTGCAGAGTGTAATTTCAGCTACGTGCCCTGAAAGCTCAGACAAGCTGTATAAATCCTGTACTTTGAACAGCTGTAGAGAAGACTACAGATAAACAAGTGCAACTTATGCAGGTTGGTTTGTTTCATCTCTGTGTATTACCCAAGGCCAGTCACTTCACTGGGCATATGTAATGATTTACAGCCACTTTAAGTTACTCAACAAGCAAGCTTTCAGGGCTTTGATGTCTTGTATGTCTTCTTCAGGCATAATATAATTGTATATTTCCTAAGGAAGGAAATCAAGTCTGGAAAGCTTGCATCTTATTCTATTATTTCATAGTAATCCTTCTATAGGAATATTGTTGTTTGGGCCACACAGGTGATGGCAAACCATCTGGGATCTTTTTCTCTACTGAAAATACTTCTTACAAACTAGAATTTTACAAGGAAGATGTCAGCAGGAACCAGCTGAGATTCCAACCGTTAATATAGCGGCTGCTAGCGATAATCGCAAGTGAATCTGGCAAGCTGGTTGTACCCAAGTTAATCGATCAAAACTTGGGTACAATCAGCCTGCTGGGTTGTTTTGCGATTATCGCTAGTGGCTGCTACAGCAGCTAGCAATAATCATGGTCATCTTCTGGTGGGGATTGCTTCCCTTGCCCTCCGCGGGAGAGGACAATTGCTGATTCCCTGTCAATACTGTCTGTTGATGGGGGAATTTCTGCAGAAAATAAATTTGCACTATGTATGGCCAGCCTAAGATTTACCCATTCTAAGAAACTGGTGGAGTATTATGTAGGTCAGGGGTCTTCAAACTATGGCCCTCCAGTTGTTCAGGAACTACAATTCCCATCATGCCTATCATGTCTGTGAATGTCAGAGTTTACAATGCCTCATGGGATGTGTAGTTCTGCAACAGCTGGAGGGCCGTAGTTTGAGGATCCCTGATGTAGGTGATGCTACATCTCTGTTGCATTTATGTTAGTTTGATGGACAATTGTTTGTTAGTAATAAATGGAAATGAGTGGAGCTGAAGGGTTTACAGAATTATCTGATTGCAGGGTGGATAAATCTTGTTTTATGATGATTGAGTTGTGTGCTGTCTGGGGATGAGCAAATTTGGCCGGGAAGATTTTTGCATATTAGAATAAATGGAGTGCTAATCGTGTGGTTTTCCTGAAAATTTGTATTTCTTTGTTTCCTACTTTAGGTCTATTCTGTCTGGCTTGGACTCTCCAGCCAAGACGAGCTCCATGGAGAAGAAGTTAATTCTCAAGAGCAAAGAACTACAGGACACACAGGACAAATGCCACAAGGTATTTAAACCAGCGTTTGGCCTTCCTGTTTGCTGCAGAAATTTCCTTCCAGTGCGTACCCGGGGATCAAGAAATTGTTTTAAACTTTTGGGGCGTAGAGCACTTTTCCAGCAACACTGCCAACATACAGATGCCCTCAGCTTGAAAGCCCTCTTTATTCTTTAAATTCTCAAGTGACTTCTCTGGATCGTCCACCTTAAATCGTGTTTAGGAAGCCTCTTGTTTGGGTAAGGAGGACAACTTTCTCCATCGGTGGAAGCTATAATCTGATTTCTATGAGGTCTTTCAGTTTTCTCGAATAAAAAGAGACTTTAAGGCCTTGTGCATATAAATCCTTAAACTTTACTCATTGTACATAACTTATGATCTTGGGCAAAGAAACTGGCTGGAATCTGATTACCCCCACAATTTGGAGACTTTATGAAGGACTCATATGGTTTATTCTTGATTTATGTGATGATGAGGCAAACCGTCTTCTCATCAGAGCTGGATTTGGGATAATACTGAAGGGACACAAGCAGGTGAAAATGACTATCTTATTGAAAACCTGTGTGCTGTGGGGATTTTCTTCGGACTGTGTGTATATGTGAACAGCAAACCTGTGGATGACTTTGTGAGCCCACCATTAGAAGAAGTGAGCTCGCTGTGACCAGTTCTGTGCACTAGTTGTGGCAATATGTTGTTCTGCGTTTTAGGCACCAGTTTTGGCTCCCAGTGAGCTGGTTAAATCCTTTTTTTCATTTTGTGTATGTTACAGATGGAGCAAGAAATGACTCGACTACATCGTCGGGTGTCTGAAGTGGAGGCTGTTCTCAGCCAGAAAGAAGTTGAATTAAAAGCATCTGAAACCCAGAGGTCTCTCCTGGAACAAGACCTGGCAACCTACATCACAGAATGCAGCGTGAGCATCAGAGCATATCCATTATTGGATATAATGCCCACATACTCCATAGATTGCTTAGAGTGGGTCTCAAAGTGGATTAGAGTCATAAAGCTTGATTTAATAACAATGTAAAAGTATCCTTAATATGCAGTAACCTGTAGCAATCCGAGACCTGCTAGACAAGCTAATCTAACTTTGCTTTCTGCTGGTAACTGCACATTGGTTCACTTATTTTAAAGAGGGTCAGCATGTTAGACTACAGTATACTTATTTATGAGCACTTGCCAGCTTGGTATATAATGGAGGAAAGCATATGTGGTATTTTGTATGAGCTTTTCAAATGTTGGCTTCCATTTTCTAATTGCAATCAAAATATTACAGCTGAAACCTGTTGGTATACCTGTGCATTTACTTTACCGGCTACCCCATTGTTGTTTTGGGGTTGTGTGTATTCTATAAAGGCCCATCCCTTATAGAGTCCTCAGCAGGGGATCTCTTCACTGATCCCCGCTGAGCAGGTGGATGATAGGTCCGAGTTTGTTCTGCTGATGCAGAGCAAACATGAACACAGCCTACTGTCCTCTATGGGCTATTTGATGGAAACAGACCACCTGTCCCTTTCCATCTGACCAACCAGATGGCTGGGGAACGTCTGTTTTTAGCGGACAGGATCGGTTGTCAACAGACACATGTCCATTGACATCCGTCTCTCCATAGAGAGGAATTGATGGTTCGATCGGGTCCCCCTGAAAAACTGACAGACGGACCCAATCAACCCTTTTGTGTGAAAGGGGACTAAAATGCAGCAGTGGCAATATTTATGTTTGCGTTTTTTTTTTTTAACTTCAATTTTTTTTAGACATAAAGGGTAATGGCATATCTATGAAAGTTGACATAACTTTCTGTTGAATATTTTTTTATAACAACATCATTACAAAGTGGACATGGAGTTTTAATTGGACATGGACAAATTCTAGGAACTTTGTAACCATTACTCCTTAAAGCAGATCTACCTAGCATCTGAGCACCACAAACCATGCTATTTAATTAATTTTTAATATTCAAAGCAATCTCCCCCATCCATCCATGTCTCTATATGCTTTATTTTGCTGAGAAATCACTTTGATAAACACACCTAGCATGTCGGTTTGTGGCCATTTTGAGTAAGGGAAAATTATGTAGTATTTGTAGCTCAGGCATGCATGCAGAAGGGTGTGTTTAGCTGAGAAAACAATACCGCCCCTCTTGAAGACTATTGGGATGTATGGCATAATTTGTCTAGGAAGTAGTTGAAGAAATGTAAAAAAAAAAGTTTAAAACCAGTAACTATGCTATACTTTCCTATCTATTTACTAATGCTAGCAGCATAAGGACTAAAAATAGTCAGTTGATTGAGAAAGTGAAGTTGCGCTTTAAGAGTGACTCTTGGTTCCATAATTTTAGGAGCCTTTTTTTTAACAATGTGTGTAAGTAGACCTTGCCACTGCTTCTTTGTGTTGCTGGTCTCCATAGTTATAGTTGTAAACCCTCGTAGTTTTTCACCGTAATGCATTCTATGCATTAAGGAGAAAAACCTTCTGTCATGCTGCAGCCCCCCAGTGCCCTAGTTTTACTTATCTGAGCCCTCTCTTTTTCTCCTCGGGGATGAGCACACCAGCTCTAGCTGGTGTCTCGTGTCCTGATTGGATAGATTGATAGCAGCGCAGCCATTGGCTCCTGCTGCTCTCTATCAAATCCAATGACGTGGGTGCCGGGGGCAGGGCGAGGGTGTCCTAAAGGAGAGCGCTTCTCCGGCGCTTCTTGACTCGAGAAGAGGAGGAGCTACTAGTCCCGATGAGGGACCCCAGAAGAGGAGGATTGGGGCCACTCTGTGCAAATCCAACTGCACAGTGGCGGTAAGTATGACATTTTTGTTGTTTAAAAAAACAAAACAAAACACACCCTCTAATAACATGTATGTATAGGGTAGTCATGGTATTTAGACGGTAGTTTAACATCAAAAGAACATGGACAAATTAACTTTATGTTTTGATGTAATACATATTCTGAACAATGTTTTAGGGTATTTTGTAAGAATAGTGTTTGCAATTGTTCTCAAATATTGGTCATTTAGCACTAACTGGGCTTTTGCAATGTTTGAGTGATACCTATTAAATGTTATCATGTGTAATGGATACAAAAAAAAAAACAGCAGTGCCATATTTCTACTAGATTTTATTATAGTATTGAACAAAAAACTCTTATCCAAACATGTTTCTCAATGGGCCCTCTGCATTTGTATCCCAACCTTGAATGCTCCAATAGAAAGCATCCAGTGCTTTTCTTACTACAATATGCTACCAGAGCCTGCAGAAGCAGACTTCTTTAGGCAGTGACATATAAAAGCACGATGTGCTTTCCTCATGCTGGTATAAATTCACACTCTCAACTGTCAGCTTTAGGAGTAAGTCATGTGAACTTTCATTAAAGTGGTGTTGCCTTTTTTAAAAAAAAAAAATGAAGTCAGCAGCTACAAATACTGCAGCTGCTGACTTTTAATAATCTGACACTTACCTGTCCCAGTGTCCAGCAATGCAGGGGATCAAAGCCCCACTCGTCTCCCCCTCCGTTTGGCGGCGCCGGCTTTGGAACTGTGGGCGCCTGGCTGTGGCTTCACAGCCAGGCACCCACTGTGCATGCGTGAGCGGCGCCGCACAATCATCTGGGACCTGTCACGTGTCCCAGATGATTGACAAGAGGGAAGGGGCAGAGCTGAGCCCTTCCTGCGCCGAGGGGAAGTGATGTCACCAGCCCAGGCACTGCAGGAGGCAGACTACGAGGGACCCCCTAGCAACAGCCATTTAGAGGTGAGTTTAAAAAAAAAATCAAAATGTTTTTTATTTTTTTTTTTTTAAGGAACATTAATGATTTTTTTTTTTGGGGGGGGGGGGGGCAACCTCACTTTAAGGGCTAGTTTACACTTGCTTCAAAACAAAGCTTCGGAAACACTTTGTTAAAGCGCTCCAAACGTCAGGCCAAGCGCTTATCTCTAAACAAAATGGTTAGCTTACAGTCCTGTTTGCACCTTGCTTTTGCTTGGTGCTTTGGTGGGGCTTCCATGGGGCTTCCATGGGGCTTCATGCAAGCTTTGCAATAGACTTCTATGGAGGCTTTGAAGCACAAATAAAGCGACATGGGTCATAATTTTTTAAGCAAAGCCAAAGCAAAAGCAAGGTGTAAACAGGACTGCAAGCTAACCATTTTATTTAGCGACAGGGGCTTTGACTGGCGTTCAGAGAGCTCTAACAAAGCCTGTCCGAAGCCTTGTTTTGAAGAAAGTGTAAACTAGCACTTAATGTGTGAAGCTGAAAGCAAGTGTAAATGAGCCCTAACTGCCAGATTGCGCTTTATTTTTTAATGGTGTAAAGAGCATACAGCAAGCTGTAGAACCACTCACTAAGCCTACATACACTCATGAATAATAAGTCATCCCTTTTGCTCCTATTTATAACTTGCTATTTATCATCTCACCAATGTGTTCAGAAGGGCAATCATTTTGCATATTTTTTAACACCCTTTATCACATTGGTTGGGAAAGTTCTATACCTACATTTGTTTTTCATTCAACTGTTCACAAAAGAGGGGACTCTTTTTTACATTCTGCAACAAAATGTGCTTTAGGGTTCACGTAGATGAGTTCTATTCCTGTTTGCTGTGCAGCATTTTTTGGCTAGAAGAAAGTCTCATCATTCTGCATGTGAAAGGCAGCCAGGAGTCCGGGTTTGAGAAACCCTCAACCATTCTGAACAAATTCCAAGGGGCCTGAAAATTTAAGAACTTATTGAAGAAATTGTATATAGCAGTCAGCTGTGATTTTGCTAATGGTTAAAGGCTTACTTTAACATGTAGCTGGTTTATGTGCACGGTCTCACTTGTCTCTGTTTAGAATGTATGACATTTTTGGAGGAGTTTTTAAATTCTTAGCATATTTTGTTAATGCGTATGATATTTTTGAACATGGCTTCTGTTCTTTCCTAATAAGTGTAATCAAATGTATTATGCATTTAAAATGTTCCATTTTGCAGAGTTTAAAGCGCAGCCTGGAGCAGGCCCGAATGGAGGTTTCCCAGGAGGATGACAAAGCTCTGCAGCTCCTACATGACATCCGAGAACAGAGCAGAAAGTTGCAGGATATTAAGGAGCAGGTACAATCTATCTCCTGCATTAATTAGTTTAGAATTCTCCCAGGGAGGGACCTCACTGTTATTCCATTTTAAAACGTCTGACATACACTACCTTGACTTTCTTAAACAAAACACTGTTTAAGTTAAAAGTGCACAATACATTTATTGCATTTATTTATCTTTCTAACTAGTAATAGCGGCAATCTTCAATTTTTATTGTGACTGCGATATTGCGGCGGACATATTGGACACTTTTGACACATTTTTGGGACCATTCACATTTATACAGCGATCCGTGCTATAAAAATGCATTGCTTACTGTATAAATGTGTCTGGCAGGGAGGGGGTTAACACTAGGGGGTGATTGAGGGGTTAATTATGTTCCTAGGGAGTGATTCTAACTGTAGGGGGATGGGATTTACAATGGAGGAGATCGATCGGTGTTCCTATGTACTGGGAACACATCATCGGTCTCCTCTCCTATTACAGGACCTGGATCTGTGTGTTTACACACACAGATCCATGGTCCTGCTGTGTTACCGAGCAATCGAGGGTGCCCGACGAACATCGTGGCCGCCGGGCACGCGCATCGAGTCCCCAGTGACACGGCGGGTGTGCGCGATTGCCGCCGGTGGCACGCGCGCCCCCCTGGTGGGCAGAGAAGGCGAGGGTGGCAAGTGGTTAAAGTGACACTAAACCTTAGTTTTTTTTTTTAAATAGCAAACATTTCATACTTACCTCCACTGTGCAGTTCGTTTTGCACAGTGTGGCCCCGATCATCGTCTTCTGTAGTCCACCGGCGGCGCTCGCGGCTCCTCCTTTCATCGGTAAACCCCCTGGGAAAAGCGCTCTCTTGGGGGGTTACCTTGCGGGCGCCTTCCCGAGTCCAGCATTTGCGTCTATAGACACAGAATGACGGACTCGGCCCGGATTTGATTGACAGCAGCAGAAGCCAATGGCTGCACTGCTATCAATCTATCCAATCAAGAGCCGAGAACCCCAGGCAGAGAGGAAGAGCTGGTCTCCGCCAAGGGATTGAAGGGCTCAGGTGAGTAAAACAGGGGGGGGGGGTTGCTGGGGGGCCGGTCATGGTCAGAAGTTATGATGCATTAAGGTGAAAAAACACGAGGATTTACAACCCCTTTTAAGGATTAAGGACTCGCATAAGCAGCACTGAAATAGCAGACACCACATTTGAAAACTGCACCAGCAAGGGAACTGAACGAGGGACTTGGGTGACAATAACTTGCTTCACAAGGTACAGAAAATAAAAACCGTACAAGATGGGTTAGAGAACGATACAGGTCATTATTTTCCTGAAGTGGACCTTTTTTTTGTAAAATCTTTATTTAGAACACTTTACTAAAGAACTACATACAAATCAGATATACATGAACCATATTGATTTAGGCATTTGTCAAGAAAACACATATATGTATAACCTATCTAAAGAAAATAGGGGAAAGGAGAACATAGCAAAATATTCAGAACTTAATGTAACTGTGCATGTAACATGTGCATGTAACTTTTTCCTTAGACCTAAGGTGTTAGTGCAGTTTTTGAACAATGACCGGAAAATAGATTTTTACTGACCCAAGGAGGAGAATCCGGCCTAAGACCAGTTCAGTCTCTCCCGGGTTTTTGCAAGTTCGAGAGGGCAGAGGGCAACCCTCTGGTGGCAGTTCCAGGAGAGGGGGGCCATACTGCCTCCGTCAACCTCACCTGGGCCGCCATTCCAGCATGGCATACTCTGAAGTGGACCTTTTAAGTTTGTTTTTACATCTGCTTTAATGGCTCATTTTAGGAGATGCAAGTGGGGAGGATAAAATAGAACGGGTGCTATAGGGGATACTTAGGAGCTCTTTGGACATTTCGGGCAGAACTGTTGCTTTCACTACTTCCACTTCTACTGGGCATCAAAATCATAGTGTCAGACTGCCATTGCCAGAAAATAACATAGTCCCTAACCTAACCCCTTCACACCGATGTAACACAAATATGTGGCCTTCGGCTTGAAGGGGTTGTACCGGGATGATGCATGCAGCTGGTAAGGTTTTTTTTTTAGAGCCGACGATCGGCTTTCTTGTGATAACCAATGCGGCTAAGAAGTCTCTCGGCTGTTAACCCAAGCAGCGAGATGGGACACCTCCCACCGCCACCTTCCGTGGCTCGCAAGGGCTCTCCCATCTCACCGGGAGGCTGTCTGCTGGAAAAGGGAAGGGTTCCCCAAAGAAAGGCATGTGGGCTGCCTTTGCAGCAAAATAATTTGGGTAGAGCTAGTTACAGTCAGCTGACAGAGCAGGTCGTTCTTTATGGCTGTTGTAGAAAATGAATACTCCCACTGATACTGTGACTATATTTGCAATCATACTTTCATACTCCTCTTTTGCCATAAACTCTGTTCTTTTTAGGAATTTCAAGCCCAGTTGGAAGAAATGAAGCTGATGATGCACCAGTTAGAAGAAGACCTGTCTGCTGCACGAAGGCGTAGCGACCTGTATGAAACAGAGCTAAGAGAGTCTAAAGTTGCCGCAGAGGAGTTTAAACGTAAAGCAACAGAATGCCAACAAAGACTGCAGAAGGTAACAAATATTTAAATCTTTATTGTAACAAAAATAATGCCTTTTTTTAACATATGAAAATTGTACAAAGTGCCCGCGCTATGGTACATACAATAATTACCGTATTTATTGTTGTATAACATGCACTTTGTTTCCCTTAAAATCAGGGGAAAATCATTGGTGCGTGTTATACACCGATCCCTGCTGTCTCTGAGGGAAGAGGAGCGAACGCCGCTGAATTACATAGAGCCGCAATCTCCTGTGTACCCGGCGCTCCTTCCCCCCCCCAGCCACGCCTCCTGGCCCCATCTTGGGCCACTGTTCTGTCTATCATATGAGCAGGGCCAGGAGGCGTGGCTGTGAGTGACGGAGCGCCGACTACACAGGAGAATTCAACGGCGCTCGCTCCTCCTCTTCCCTCGGAGACAACAGGGATAATCCAACACGGGCAAGGCTGCAATGATGGGAAAGGTGAGGCTGCAGATGGGCACTGAACAGGCTGCATTATTGGTCAATTTATAGGCTGCATATGGGCACTGAACAGGCTGCATTGTTGGTCAATTTTTTAGACTGCAGATGGGCACTAAACAGGCTGCATTGTTGGTCAATTTAATGGCTGCAGATGGATGTGCACTGAGCAGGGTGCATTGATGAGCTATGACCCTAAGGCTACTTTCACACTGGGGAGTTGAGCGCGCTGGCGGTAAAGTGGCGCTATATTTAGCTGCGCTTTACCGTAGTTTTCACGGCACTGATCGGCCGCTAGCAGGGCAGTTTTAACCCCCGCTAGTGGCCGAAAAAGGGTTAAAACCGCCCGCAAAGCGCCGTTTTGCAGGCGGGTTTGGAGCGCTGCCCCATTGTTTTCAATGGGAAGGGCCACTTTAGGAGCGCTAAATACACTGCTCCTACAGCGCTCCAAAGATGCGGCTTGCAGGAATTTTTTGACTGTCCTGCAAGCGCACCGCTCCAGTGTGAAAGCCCTCAGGCTTTCACATTGGAGTGCACTGAGTGGCTCTTTCAGGGCGCTTTGCAGGCGCTATTTTTAGCACTTTAGCGCCTCAGTGTGATATACAGAACAAATAAATAATTGCGGGTAAATTAAAGTGCAGTGCATACATAAAGTGCAATCAAAGTTAGTCCATTAGTGCAAATGGTGCCCAAAAACATGTTCACTTCTGCTTGTGAGGATTCAGTATCGCTCTATGCTCCCCTCCTGGGTCCCCATTCACCAGCAGTAATCTTTAAACACACACAGTCTTTATCTTACATCAGTGACAAAGATGTCTCCTTCCAACAGTAAACTTTAAAAGGACTCCGAGATCTTTGTTCCACATCTATGGTTAGGGTATCTCCTTCTTATAACTCTAGTATTAAATCTCCATCGCAGTGGTATGGCTATAGCACATAGCGTAATATTGATAAGATTTATTGGTAAAATCACAGGAATTGCACTTACATTAAAGAAAGGCATACAAGTAAAAATCGCCACCTGGGCATGTTGTCAGCCATCACTGAACCTCGTGTATCTATTCCCTGCTAGACGCATTTCGCCCCTTCCACTGGGCGTCTTCAGAAGCTAGGGCTGCTCTTTGTATCCTCCTTTTTTTTTTTTTTTTTTTTTAAACATATGGTGCTTTATTATTTTTTATTCATTTTTTTTTTTTTTATCCTAATAAAAAAAAAAACTTCCAGTGTTTATTTAACGTCGATAACATCCATTTATTCAAATCAACATTTTGGCAGGGCACAGCCTGAGTTTCTCAAGACAAATCTCTGCGTGGCCACTTGCCAGACCTTCTAATGCCATTTGAGGTTCTGGCTTCAAATGTGTAAATGATAGAGAGCTAAATTTTGTTCCAGGAGGGACAAGGCTCAATCTTTGGTGAGAAAAAAGGGTCATTACCCTGAGAAATTGAGGCCCTGTGTATGGCCTAGTATGAGATTTATTTGAACACTAACACAGATATATGTGCACGCATTACAGCACTGGTACTAAATACTGTCGCCTTTTTGGGCAATGTTATGTTTAATTTAATAATTTTTTAAGAAATTATAAATTTTTTAAATTGTGTATTTTTTTTCACTGGGTCAAATGTCGCACGCATGCTCGGTGGTCTCTTTTCCACCATTTAGTGTTTAGGAAGCACTTTGACGACGCTGCTCTGGAGTGCAAGTGACGTGGAATCCTACGGCCACCTGACCATTCTCCTGCCACCCAGCAGATGGGTTTGAGTGTATATGAAGCCTAGCCTGGTACCTCGGGCTATGTCTGATCCTAGACATAGGGAGGCAATCCCACTGTACCAGTTACCTCCAGCTCACACTCCACTAATGGTTCATGGGCTGCCTGCAGTGTGCCCCCAAGGTGCCAGACACTGACAGCCTAGAATTTTGCCCTCTGCTATAGTCTATGCTCCTCATTGGAGTCTCCCATAGCCCCATTGGGTGTTTCCCTCTTTTTGGTCTTATGCAGGATGATTTTCACAGTCATGTAGGATTTATTGGTCCAGTTAGCAACTTTGACTCTGACTACAGAGTCCCTTCTTAGAATCCTTATCTGATTTGCTCAGCCTTAAAGGCTTCTATACCCTCAGTCATCAAGGCTTTGTCTGATACAGAGTCCTATAAGTCCTGCAGTCTTCTGATATCTCTCTTCCGATATGGTGTTGGCCATCATTTATGCAGTGCACACCACTATTAAACTTGAGATTCAACATGTAGCTCTACTAGTGCTGTCCCCAGTCTAGGCTAAAAGTGATTGTAAAGTCTCGCTTGTTTGTTATTTTTATTTTAAAAAAAAAAATGTTATACTTACCTGCTCTGTGCAGTTGGTTTTGCACAAAGCAGCCCAGATCCTCCTCTTCTCGGGTCTTTCTTCGGCTCTCCTGGCCCCTCCTGGTGAGTGCCCCCAGAGCAAGTAGCTTGCTATGAGGGCACCCAAGCTGAGTCACAGCTCCCTGGGCCCATTGAGACACGGAGCCATGTCTCGACCCCGCCCTCTTTCTCTCCTCATTGGCTGACTGACTGATTGATTGGGGGGAAATAAATATCCAGTGTATAGAAATATACTCCAAACTATGTAAATCCCAATATCCATTTAAGACAGAGGGGATAAATCCAAAATACCAGGAAAGCCAGGCATCTCTGACAATCACATATGCTGGTTTGCCAGAGGAGAGGTGGATATGTAAATAGATATTGGGCTTTACATCGTTCAGAGTATATTGCTATACACCAGATATTTATTCCCCCCTTTTGGATATTTGTTTTACTTCTGCCTTAAATGGTCCAGACTATATGCTTTGGGCTGGTAAGCAAAACATCTGAGTCAGATCCTGTATTCCTCTCCTCTGTTCTTTTGATGTTTTATGATATTGCATAAGAAACTCTGTAACACACTTGCAATATATGTATGGTCCTGAAGAAGTGGGGAATCCCACGTAATGCGTAGACCAGCTACAAGTACATGTATCCATCATATTTACATATTTTTGTATTTATCGCAAAGTTTCTTTGTGCATATCTATGTTTTTAATATTGTGTTTATGACCATGTTATATGTGTAATAAAATGTATATAGATTTTTATTCAGACTTTGTTCTCATTTGGCATATTTAAAGTCCCACAACTTTTGTTTTCAAAAATACCATATTCATTTATGGGAGGATGCCATGTGAACTTGAGATGGATTTTATGACATGTCCTTACAACTTTCTATATTTATGGAGACCAGAAGAGCCCTAACAAGCTTTGTCCCTCCCAAACGCCTGTTAGCCTTGTATCCCTTTTGAGGAAGACCCTGTTAAAAAGTGGGCTGCCCACCCTGTGGATCCCAAAGCGACATACCCAGACTCTACGAAGTTTTTGTTCTTGCACGGGTAGTCAGATGAAGGAACACTACAAACAGGTTCAATAGCTCTGGCCAGGCAGCTCCCACGCAATAAGGCTTCCCTTGATGGGCACCCAACAGTAACTCAAACTGTAGAAATACAGTTGCCAGACCAAAATCGGAAGAGTCCAAGATAATTTTAGTTCCTGGCAAAAAAAAAAAAAAAGTTATAATAAAAAAGCCAATGCATTTTGGGGGCCACATCACTCCCCCTTGATTAGGGATCAAGAATAAACCTAAAACATGATCATAATGATGAAAAATATACTTATATAGACATTTTTTTTTTTATTTATCATTGTGGCTAGGTTTAATATTGAAGCCCTGGTGAAGGGCAAAGTGGTTTTGCCCCCAAAACGTATTGGTGATTTTATATGATTTTTACCAACAGTTAAAATTATCTTATACTCGTTGTCCCGTTTTGGTCTGGTTCTCATTTATGTATTTCTATAATTTGTGCTCTCTGTGCATCCAGCAGTGTTCCGACTTAACAAGGCTTTACCATCCCTGTGGAGGTTGCACATGTCTTTTAATGTCTCCCATAGACAAGCGATTGAAGGCCCTTTCTAGTGCTCTGTTCCCACTGGCAGGCCCTGAAGTGCATCCAGTTCTAGAGCTCATAGCTGCATCTTTGAACTATAATGTGGACAGGTTGTTGAAAGTCCTCCTACCCCATTTCCAGGATGTCATTGAATTTGAGAAGGACCCTCTGACTAAAGTTTTGTGCTGCGGAACATGCAAGCAAGAAAGGATTGCTTTGCATGCCCTTCCAGGGATAGTATATCATGAGAGCTGCCCTGAATGCTTTCAGCAAGGATGTCTAGGGGTATGCCTATCTGGTACAATCCATGTTTGTCTGAATTAAATAAGTTAGTCGGGTTAGTTGGGTTTGCTACATGGAAACGGGCTGGCATAACTCTCCTACATCAGTTATACAACAAAGATGTCTTGTTACCTTTTAATGTACTCTGTACTTAATGTAAGAATGCTATCAGTTGTCCAACAGTAATTTTTACCAATACCTTCAATTATGCCATTCACTACAATGCCACACGTCTATCTTCCAGCTGCAATATAATCCCGCCACAATTTTGTCCTTGGCTATCTCTACATTCTGTACGAAAAGGGGATTAATAGGAGACCTTTACTCCACCCTGCAGACTGCAGTTAGCCCCTGGACGCAGGTAAAAAGCTTTTTTTCATGGCAAAGGGACTTAGACTCACTGGACGAAGAGGAGTGGACTCAGGCACTGGAGGTCAAACCGAAGGTCTCTTTCTCACCCTCTCAGTATCTGACTCAATTATTTATTTTACATAGGGTTCATTATACCCCACAAAAGCTTTATGCTTGGGGAAAATCGACAACACCATTATGTCCTTGTTTTACCTCAACTAATGGCTCTCTTATTCACATGCTTTGGCGTTGCCCCAATCTTCATCGTTATTAGGAAAAGGTGTTCACAACTTTAAATTCAAGATGACAGGGGACCCTAAATTTGCACTTCTGGGAATAGTCCCAGAGGAAATACTCCCAGTTGAGATGCACATTATGTGAACAAGGTCCTTATATTTGGCATGCAAACTCCTATTACAAAAATGGACCTCCCCTGCACCTCCAACACACAAACAGTGGCGTGAGAATCTTAACTGTATTGTGGCCTATTTAGACAACCCCCTCCTGTGGGAACATTCAAGACAAGAACAGGTGCTTGCAGACCATGTAGAAAGTCCAGACCTTGTAGAAGGTTGGTTATGTCCTGAACCTTGGTCAGTGCTGGAACCAACACTTTGCTTGGAATGTCTTGGCATTGTTCTAGTCGCAGCTCAAGCTAGAGTTTTCCTTTCTCATTTTAAACTTCAAACTCACTACTGAAGATTTGTACACTACAGTTCAGGAGTTTCCCGACTCTTCGCTTCTGCATGAAAATCCTGAGACTGATAGAAGCCTCCATCCAAACAGTACAATTTACCCAGTTTCACTGCAGAACACTAAAATACAACATTTCGTCTTTGTGGGACAAATCCAATCTCTGGGCAGACCAATTCTTTTGGCATGGAGGACCAGGTTGTCTCTGGTCTGACGATTCAGAAATCCTGCTCTGGAGTCAGGAAAGTCCTTCCTTCCAGTGCTCTGGAAGATCCCCACGTTTTTTGCAGCCTGCCAGGTTAGGAAGAGATTCTAGACACCCTGTTGGTGCAAAGGATTTTTGTAGGTCAATGGAATCTCATTTCCCAATCAACCTCTTGGAACTTTCCTTGATATTTACATCCCAGATGGGAGAATTGGCAGGCAGACTGCCTCAGCTGGCAGCACCTGAACCCAATGGATGGCTTCCTACAGCCAGAGGTGTTCAAGACCTCTGTCACAGGAGGGTGACACCAAATGTGGACCTCTTTTGCTTTGGGTTCTCTGGGCTCCTCCAAAAACACCCATTGAGCTGATCAGGGATATTCCCCTCTCCGTTCCCATGCAAAAGATTACATTCCTTGAGGCCATCATCTTGGCGAGGCGGGTATCTGAGGTGGCAGTCTTATTGTGTAAAGGAGCCTTTCTGGTCTTAGACAAGGGACATGGTGGTGTTGAGGCGCCAAACTTCCTTGCTAAGGTAGTTTAAGCCCTTCAACTTTGGCTCCAGTTCATTAGAACTAAATGTTCCTCCATTGCTTGGACGTACTCTGTGCTGTGCATGTCTGTCAGCCTCTGCTTCCATTAGAAACATTGACTCATTTTTTGTTATTCCTCAGGGTCCATGTAAAGGGGAGCTAACTTTTTGTTTCACCATTTCTTGGTGGTTCAAACCATCAAAGCTTATGGTCAAATGATCGGGTTCTACCCTTTCCTGTAAATGCACACTCCACTAGATCTATGAGCACTTCCTGGGCTTTCCGGCATCAAGTAACGGTTTCCCAGAGTTGTAAGCCTGCCACCTGGTCTACTGTTCACATGTTTTCTACATTTTACCAGATGGATGTTCAGGCCTCTTCTGATGCCATGTTTGGGGTATAACATTCTTCAAGAGGCTCTTTGACCTACAGGCAGTGCCCAATTATGTTGTTTTTAGTGGGCTTGTTCTTTGAGGGACACAGGTCCAACACCCTTTTTGTTTGATAATTCTGTTTGGGACTGCTTTACTACAAAACCAAGGCATGCTTGGGAGTAAGAGGGGTTATACTGGGCTGGCTACAATTTCTTTTTATTGTTTGTCCAAGTCTCCTAAAGGCAGCAGTATAACCTGAGAGTCTTTGAATTTCTTCTGTCCTTTAATAAACTAAACTTTACTGTAAGTACAGAAATCTAATATTTTGCTATTAAATACAAAAGCAAAATATTACAACTAATGAACTGCATACTGGCAATATATGTATCTTATGTCTTTTCATTGACACTTATGTTTTTTTTTTTTTTTTATGCAGGCAAAAGATCATGGTAAAGCTGAAGTAGGTGAACTGCATTCAAAGCTTGAGAAGGTTTGTGTTTATTCTCCTTTTGTTATGCATTTCAAATTACAGTATTTAATAAAAGAAAAGGATCAGTATTGTTTTAGGCTCGGTACGTATTGGTGCAATGCAGGAAACCCTGCGAATCCACTGTGAGTTCCCGCATCGCACCTGACTCGCAGGCAGTTCACACTGCATTATGCGAACCGCTGGGAGTGTCAATACAAAGTTAATGACACCCCCAGATCGGTTTGCATATTGCAGTGTGAACTGTCAATTCGGACAGGAATTGGATCGCAGGGGTCCAAAATAAAAAATAAAAAAGGGTCCTGCACGACTTTGGTCCGAATGCGCTGCAAATTCAGGCATACAATCTGTATGGCTGAATTTGCATCGCACAGACATCGCATGTGATTTGCACAGCAGTGCGAATCACATGCAATGTCGGACAGCGCACCAATGTAAACCGAGCCTAAAGCCCATCTTTGGACAAAGTTCTTTTTGAGAAAGTCGTCTTACGCACGTCCCATCACACCCCACCTTTAATTGTGGCCTTCTCTATATTGGATAACAAAAAGGACCAAGGAAAAAATCCAAGGAGAATTCCAAGCTCTACTTACCGACCAGCCTGCGACCAACCAGATTAACCTGTCTAACAGTGTGCGTTTGAAACAGGGGTTTAGTTGCAAAAATTTGCAAATTCATGCACAAGTTACAGAGCCCCGCCAAGGCACCCTGGTATCTGTAGTCCTATCTCTAACTTATAAGATGCTCCACAGTGGAAGCGCATGCATTCTGATGAGATAGATGAAGGCAGATGGACTGGCAGCCCACCACTTCTTAAAGGTGCAGGGGCACATTGAATGCCCAGCAGGTAGCACAATGGCTGCAAAGGTGTCAATGCATTGCCTGACCTAAATTCAAGCGTACAAAAAATTGTCCACTGCTCTCACCTATAACTGGCCCTTACAGCAAGGAGCTTTGGAAGGCGACGCATAACAAAAAGGACCAAGGAAAAAATCCAAGGAGAATTCCAAGCTCTTTATTGAATGTCAAAACACTTTTAATGCTTTGTGGGATACAGTGTGTACTGTGAGTTGGAATTGGGCTTTCCAAAGTGCAGTGGAAGAACTTTGAAATGCATAGTAACTTTCTGCCGGCGCTGCCTGTTGCCAGCTCTCGGTGCATGACGTCAGCGTAATGGCTTCTCTGTATTTGTGATAATTCAATAATTAATACAACTCGCCTTCTTTCTTCTAGATCAATGCTGAACAACAGAACAAGATTCAGGATCTGCAAGACAAACTTACAAAGGTAGTTGGCATACTTAAAGAAGAACTACACTGCATCTGAACAACACAAACCAAAAACGCTTTTTTATTAGTTTTTAATATTCAAAGCAAACTCCCATCCATCTATCGCTCCATGCTTTATTTTGTTGAGAATCATTTTGAAAAACATCCCCTAGCATGTTTGGCCGTGGCAAATAATTCCTGTAGCATTTACTTTCTGTAATCCATCTGCACTTAGCTCAGGCATGCACGCACGCAAGAGGGTGTACTTAGCCAAGAAAAACCCCTTCTCCCCCCCGAAGCCTCCTGGGATGTATAACATAATTTGTCTAAACCAGTAAGTAACTGAAGAAATAAAAAAAAAATAAAATAATTTAAAACAAGTAAATATACTATACTTTTTAAGACTAGCAGCATAAGAATTAAAAATGGTGTTGATTGAGAGAGTGAAGGAGCGAATGTATGTGTGTGTGTGTGTGTGTGTGTGTGTGTGTGTGTGTGTGTACATATATATATTATATATATATATATATATATATATTATAATATAAATATATATATATATATATGTGTGTGTGTGTGTGTGTGTGTGTGTGTGTGTATGTATATAAATAATGTTTTTTTTTTTTCAACTTGTATGTGTAATCTGAGTATTGTTACATAGTTAAATAGTAGGTGAGGCTGAAAAAAGACTCAAGTCCAACCTATGTGCGTGATTTTATGTCAGTATTACATTGTATATCCCTGTATGTTGCGGTCGTTTGGGTGCTTATCTAATAATTTTTTGAAATTATCGATGCTCCCTGCTGAAATCACTACCTGTGTAAGGGAATTCCACATCCTAACCGCTCTTACAATAAAGAACCCTTTACTCAGTTTAAGGTTAAACCTTTTTTTCTTCTAATATTAAATTCCTTTACGCGGAAAGGTTTTATCCCTATTGTGGGGTCACCAGTACGCTATTTGTACATTGAAATCATATCCCCTCTCAAGCGTCTCTTCTCCAGAGAGAGAGAACAAGTTCAGTGCTCGTAACCTTTCCTCATGACTAATGTCCTCCAGACCCTTTATTAGTTTTGTTGCCCTTCTCTGGACTTTCTCCAGTTCCAGCACATCCTTCCTGAGGACTGGTGCCCAGAACTGGACAGCATACTCCAGGTGCGGCCGGACCAGATTCTTGTAGAGTGGGAGAATTATAGTTTTATCTCTGGCATTAATCCCCTTTTTAATGCATGCCAATATTCTGTTTGCTTTGCATCCAGCGGTTTGGCATTGCATGCCTTTGCTGAGCCTGTCATCTACTAGGACCCCCAGGTAATTTTCCATCCTAGATTGAACCAAAGTTCTCCCCCCCAGTGAGTTTTTCCACATTAAACCTCATTTGCCATGTAGTTGCCCACCCCATTAATTTGTTCAGATCTTCTTGCAAGGTTTCCACATCCCGCGGAGAAGTTATTGCCCTGCTTAGCTTGGTATCGTCCACAAATGCAGAGAATGAACTGTTTATCCCATCCTGCAGGTTGTTTATGAATAAATTAAATCTGATTGGTCCCAGGACAGAACCCTGGGGGACCCCACTTTCCACCCCTGCTCATTCTGAGTACTCCCAATTTATTACCACCCTCTAAACTCGTCCCTGTAGCCAGTTTTCAATCCATGTACTCAACCTATGGCCCATGCCATTTGACCGTACTTTGTACAGTAAATGTTTATGGGAAACTGTATCAAATGCTTTTGCAAAATCCAGATACATCACGTCTACGGGCCTTCTTTTATTTAGATGGCAGCTCACCTAATCATAGAAGGTTAATAGATTGGCAAGAATGATTCTTCATGAATCCATTCTGATTACTGCTAATGATACAGTTGTCATTGCTAAAATCTTGTATATAGTCCCTTATCATTCCCTCCAAAAGCTTGCATACTATTGATGTTAGGCTAACTGGTCTGTAATTCCCAGGTATGTATCTTGGCCCTTTTTTTAAATATTGGTGCTACATTGGCTTTTCTCCAATCAGCTGGTACCATTCCATTCCAGTCAGTAGACTGTTTGTAAAAATTAGGAACAATGGTCTGGCAATTACTTAAGGACCATCGGCCATCTGGTCCCGGTGACTTATTAATGTTACGTTTTTCAAGTCTATTTTTAATTTTGTCCTCTGTTAGATAATGGGGGTGCTTCCTGTGATGTGTCATGAGGATAAACATTGCAGTTTTGGTTACTGAAGCCCCCCAATTTCCTTGTGAAGACTGAGAAGAATAAATTCAATACCTTCGCCATCTCTCCATCTTTAGTAACCAGATTCCCTTCATCATTCTTTATGGGATCAATATGATCTGACCTCCCTTTCTTACTATTTATGTACTTAAAGAATTTCTTGGGATTTTTCTTACACTCCTCCGCTATGTGCCTTTTCATGTTCTAAGGGTGATTGCACCCTTACATTTCTTGTTGCGGTCTTTGTAAAATTTAGAATGATGTTGATGATTCCTCAGCCTTGTATTTTTTGAAGGCGTTCTCCTTTGCTTTTATATGCATTTTTATGTTGGAGTTAAGCCACCCAGGACTTTTATTAGCTTTTTTACATGTATTTCCCATTGGGATGCACTGGCTAATGCCCTTATTTAATATGCTCTTAAAGCATACCCATTTCTCCTCGTGGTCGTTGTGTCTAAGATTTTATAATAATTTGTAACTTCTAGCAACGCTCGTAGTTTAGTAAAGTTGGCTGTTTTGAAATTGTGTCTTTGTATTCCCCTTATGTTTCCTATTAGTGTGATTTATGCTGAAACGAATTAACCTGTGATTTCTGTTTCCTAAATTGCCCCGTATTTCTACATTTGTGATCAAGTCTGTATTGTTGGTAATCAGTAGATCTAGTAACGCTTTGTTTCTAGTTGGTACGTTTACCATCTGACCCATGAAATTGTCCTGCAAGACATTTTGGAACTGGCGAGCTTTAGATGAATGCGCAGTTCCTTCCACCCAGTCTGTGTCTGGATAATTAAAATCCCCCATTATGATGACACTTCCCATCCTTGCCGCTAATCCAAATTGTGATAGGAGGTCTGCCTCCTCTATCTGGTTAGGGGGCCTAAAGCATACTCTCAGTATTACTTTCCCCCTTAGTTTCATCCCTTTGCTGCTCTACCCATAAGGATTCCACCTCCTCCCTTGCTCCCTTAGTGATGTCATCTCTCACATTCACTTGTACATAATTGTTTATATACAGGCATTCACCTCACCCTTTTTTACCCTCTCTTCCTGCGATATAGGGAATACTTGAATGGTTGCCAGACAATCATGAGAGCTGTTGAACCAAGTCTCTGAAATTCCTACAAAATCTAAATCCTCCTCAAACAGTAGCTCTAGTTCTCCCATTGTTGATTTATAATAATCGTTACAGTATAGTTACAGTAGAACTAAAGGCAAAACTTTTTTTAATTTTGGATTAAAGGAGGGTTGTAATACGTGTCAGTTTTTTTTGCAATCTGTGTCCCATTTGGGAGTATTCCCTTAACTTCCTGTCCCATAGGCAAAACAGGTAGTGAGAGGAAATCCCTCTAAAGTGAAGGAATCCTTGGTTGTCACCAGAACTAGTGCTCCCCATTTGAAAATTTCTCTTTTATTACTGTTCTAGGGACAACCCATAATTTGGGGTTTCTTTTACTTTCACTGTTGATGAGAATGGACTACAGGGCAACTAGAGAAGTTGAATCTCCCTAACAGGGGGCACCGGCAGCAATAAACATGTACAGGTGTTCTAATCCCACTCCACTCTATCCAGGACTAAAAAAATAAGAGTTTTGCCCTTCGTTATACTTTAAAGCCTAAGTTCACCTTTAAGAACATGTTACACATTCCACCTGTTTTTAGGGTTGCACATGTAACATGTTCCCACTCCCACAGTCTCTCCCCGACCCCTCTTCTAATTGTGACAGTGAACTGGGGATCTTCTTCCTGCAATTGTTGTCACAATTTGAAAAGAACACAGAGCTCTGTGAATGAATGAACTACAAGTACCGACCAGCCTTTGCGGCTGACGGCTTGTAATTCTCAATGAACTACCAGGGTGCTGGTGAGTACTCTAGTAGTTCATTGATTCTCCCTGTCATTGACTAACTGCCTGCCCATCCGGTTTCCTCCCACAATCCAAAGACATGCAGGTAGGTTAATTGGCTTCTGTCCAAAATTGTCCCTAGTATATGAATGGGGACCTTGGATTGTGGGCTCCTTGAGGGTAGGGACTGATGTGAGTGTGCAATGTACAGGGATAGGGACAATTGTAGACTCTCACTCAGGTTGAACTGGATGGACTGATGTCTTTATTCAACCTTACTAACTATAAAACTATAAGATAGCTACACAGATAGTCTGCAGGAGCCTGAGATTACGCCTGCAATCTGTTAACCACAGGTGAAATGCTTTTCAGGCTCCTAAAAACAATTTTTTTTTTACCTGCAATAAATGTGTATTTATTATTCCTTTTTTTTTTTTTTTTTTTTTTTTTTGAAAGGGCGAACCTATCCTTTTTAGGAGTGATAATATACCAACATGTAAAAATTTTGAATTTATTTCAGTTCATATGTGTAATCTAATTATTGTTCATTTCTAATCATTACATTCTATTAATATAATTATTATTTTAAAGATACACATTTTTTGCTCATTTAAAGTTGGAATACTTTATGTACAGTGCAGGTGATACTCAAAAAATTAGAATATCTTTCAAAAGTTAATTTATTTCACTAATGCAACTTAAAAGGTGAAACTAATATATGAGATAGACTCATTACATGCAAAGCAAGATAGTTCAAGCTGTGATTTGTCATGATTGTGATGATTATGGCTTACAGCTCATGAAAACCCCAAATCCACAATCTCAGAAAATTAGAACATTGCATACAATCAATAAAACAAGGATTGTACATAGAACAATATCGGACTTCCGAAAAGTACAAGCATGCATATGTACTCAGTACTTGGTCTGGGCCCCTTTTGCAGCAATTTCTGCCTCAATGCGGCGCAGCATGGAAGCTATCAGCCTGTGGCACTGCTGAGGTTTTATGGAAGACCAGGATGCTTCAATAGCGGCCTTCAGCTCTTCTGCATTGTTCGGTCTCGTGTCTCTCATCTTTCTCTTGGCAACGCCCCATAGATTCTCTATGGGGTTCAGGTCAGGCGAGTTTGCTGGCCAATCAAGCACAGTAATCCCACAGTCATTGAACCAGGTTTTGGTACTTTTGGCAGTGTGGGCAGGTGCCAAGTCCTGCTGGAAAATTAAGTCTGCATCACCATGGAGCACGTCTGCGTAAGGAAGCATGAAGTGCTTCAAAATCTCTTGGTAGATGGCTGCGTTGACCCTGGACTTAATGAAGCACAGTGGACCAACAACAGCAGATGACATGGTTCCCCAAATCAACACAGACTGTGGACACTTCACACTGGACTTCAAGCATCTTGCAGTGTGTGTCTCTCCATTCTTCCTCCATACTCTGGGTCCTTGGTTTCCAAATGAGAAACAAAAGAGGACCTTGGACCACTGAGCAACAGACCAGGTCTGTTTTTCTTTAGCCCAGGTAAGACGCTTCTGATGTTGTTTGTTGTTCAGGAGTGGCTTGACAAGAGGAATACGACATTTGGAGCCCATGTCCAGGATCTGTCTATGTGTGGTGGCCTTTGATGCACTGACTCCAGCCTCAGTCCACTCCTTGTAAAAGTCCCCAACACTTTTGAATGGCCTTTTCCTGACAATCCTCTCCAGGCTGCGGTCATCCCTGCTGCTTGTGCACCTTTTTCTTCCACACTTTTCCCTTCCACATAACTTTCTATTAATGTGCTTTGATACAGCACTTTGGGAACATCCAACTTCTTTTGAAATTACCTTTTGAGGCTTTCCCTCATTATGGAGAGTGTCAATGATGGTTTTCTGCACAACTGTCAGGTCAGCAGTCTTCCCCAAGATTGTGATTCCTACTGAACCAGACTGAGAGACCATTTAAAAGCTCAGGAACCCTTTGCAGGTGTTATGGCTTAATTATCTGATTAGTGTGGGACACTTTGAGCCTAGAATATCGCACCTTTTCACAATATTCTAATTTCTGAGATTGTGGATTTGGGGTTTTCATGAGCTGTAAGCCATAATCATCGAAATTATGACAAATCAGGGCTTGAACTATCTTGCTTTGCATGTAATGAGTCTATCTCATATATTTAGTTGCACCTTTTAAGTTGCATTAGTGAAATAAATTAACGTTTGCACGATATTCAAATTTTTCAAGTATCACCTGTATATATAAAACATGTTTCAGCTGTATTATCTGTCTTTAATTTTTCTCACTATGCACAAGACTTTTTTCAGCTTTCAATTCAACGTAACAGGTATACAGAAAAAAAATCTCTTAACTTCACTGTAAACGATCACCTTGTAAAACAACCCATTCAGTTTTAAAATGGAAATGAAATGCAAAACATTTTTTTATAGATATAAAAAAACAAATACCTTTTTTTATTTTATTTATATATTTATCCCCCCCCCCCTTTTTTTTTATAAGAGATCACATTGGTTCTGTTCTCAGCTGCAGCTGGGGGGAGGAGACGCAGCAGCACACTGTGCTTCTCAGTGAGTGGCTGTGCAGTGGGGGCATGTCAGGACAAGTCTGATTATTGGAGAAGAGCACACTGAGTTCCCATCATAACTAGGGAACTGACCACGGTGTGCTCTTCTGCTTAGTGCTGTCAGTTTTTAACAGGAAAGCAGAGGGACTGTCAGGAACACCAGGGATTTTACATAACGGAAGCAATACAAGGAGAACAGGATACTTTCTCATACTAGTACATGGTACAGCAGGCACATATCAGGAATATGAAGTGTTGGGGTAACAAATGCTTTAAGTGTAGGGGTTACGTTGTATAAAGGATGTAGCCATTTGCTTTTGCATTATTTATCTGATGTAATTCTTATACCCTTTAAGTGCATCACTTCATAATTTCCTGTGCATAAATTGCTGTGACCCCAATACCATTTTAGCACGCAGCAGTTTTTGTGCCTTCCCCACTAAGACTTGGGGAGACATCTTTATTTGAGTAAAGAGTGTACTGAAAACCTTGGGCCAATTTTATGTTTTCAACTCATTATTGTTATTGTGGACTGAAGCCAACACATTCCTAAATAGAACCAATCATAACTAGGTTTTTGCGAGAATCTTTTAAATCATTTTTAAAGAATTACTGTAAAAAGGGTCCTGTGTAGGTATTCTTAAAAAAAAAAAATTGTATATGCCCCTTTTTTTTAGCTGTATTTAATTTCTTATGTTTAACTTGTGACTCATGTGAAATCTAAAACTCGCTGCCCTGACTACTGACTGTTACCTACCCACTGGGAATGCATGTTAAAGTGGATGTAAAGCCTCTCTTTTACCCAGTGAAGTGAACAACCTCAGATGAAACAAATCTCCC
Source organism: Lithobates sylvaticus (assembly GCA_028564925.1). Lineage (NCBI taxonomy): Eukaryota > Metazoa > Chordata > Amphibia > Anura > Ranidae > Lithobates > Lithobates sylvaticus. The sequence goes on from CM053026.1 coordinate 233,343,897, forward strand.
TACATAAGTTTTACATGCATATCTGCTGTCTTTTGCTTGCATTTTTCTTTTGAATTCTTACATTGTGTTAGAATTTTTACTTCCTCATTCAGCAGTAGGAATGTAGTCTTGACTTACACTGTGTGACAGCTGATTGGAGGAAAGACAAACACCCCACTCCACATAGGCAGAGACTGTGCTGTGACAAGACAAGCTCTCTGCTAATCTATTTATAGCAACCTCCCCCCGACACACTCATTATAGGCTGGTTTTATCTAGTGTCTCGGGTAACTTGTCAGAAGTTATCATGCTGATAACAGAGGAACGAAGCAGCAGAAAGACATGGGACTCAGGGCTTTGGAGAGAGAGATAAGTAAACACCTGGGTTAAATTTAATAAATCTGGTTTACATCCACTTTAAGGCCCAACTGCATCAGTTTAAATCTACTAATAGCATTCTAGGTGCATCAACACATAATGTGTGCACAGTCTTAGTTTGTTTTGTTTAGAAAGCTGCCACAGGCTGAGTAGAAAAGCCTCTCACTTGCCAGCATGTTGCAGAGAAAGGACCCTTGCTCTCTTTGCAGAAGTGGTGATCTCCCTGCAGACATCTGACACCTATAGTTCTTTGTCAGCAATTCCTATATTCTCTGGTGATTGGAGAGGTCTAGTTCTGACACCGTAAGGGGTATGTTGGACCTCTACAGTGAGATTGCTGCTTCTGCACAGAGATCAAGGGTCCTTCTCTGCAGTATGCTGGCAGACGATAGGCTTTCCTACTCTGGTTTTGGCTGCTTTCTAATGCAAGAATTAAAGCTGAATTATAAGTATGGCAATGTTTCCTTATTGGACCAACGTATATATGTATATGCCATACCAGTAGGATTCCTGTGGAAGCTGAAACTAACTGTGGAATGCACAGCTTACACCTTTGCCGAGCAGCTACTGTAAGGCTTACTAAACACAGGAGGTCGCTTGCTTGGCACAGCTGCCATTCAGAGAGCACTTTGTAATTTCTCATGAATGCAAAGTGTTCTCCAATTGGGCGAGGTGGAGATTGTGACATCACTTTCCCGATATGTTGCCTCCTTACTAGCTCTTTTGGGACCTTTTACACTGCTCAGTTAAAAAAAAAAAAAAAAATCAGTTTCTTATGTGTTCTTGCCGCATTCTCTAGACTCCTGGTGTGAAGAGTTCCATAAGATTTAAAGGGATATTTCTTTATTTTTCATGCATTTTTCTTCTGCTTTTTTTTTTTAACCTCAAAAACCACATACAAAACAGATATGCGTCAAAGGGACCCTGAAGACATTTTTTTTTTTTTTTTTTTCTTTACATTCTGTTTATGATGGGACAAAATACTTTGTTCCATCTTCCTCTGTGCCCTTTTACGATAGCTATGATGTCAGACAATGTGACCCCCAGACACTGTAGCTAGCAAGAAGTCTGCTGTGATAGCGAGTGCCTGTCCCCGACTCCCAGCACTTGCCCAAGACAAGCATAGGCAAAAGGAATGCAGATGGAGTGAGGCATGATTTCAACAAAGCTGAACAGCTGTATTTTCTGACAGGGACATTTTTCCCCACATTTAACTCAACCACATCTTTATCACCAACGCACCATAGTTATTTCAAAAGGGAAAAAATATATTGTGTGTGTGTGTGCATTTGCTGAATGTAATATATCAGCATATGGTATGCATCTGATTCTAGATGCAGAGGTGAAGCTGAATTTACAGCATAAACAGCACATTTTATTGGTTTTACTGGCCTCTCTTTTTTTTTATTAATACTAAGTTAGCTTATCTCAGGAATCCCTTGGCTTTTGTAGAAACATTTCCAAACAATGAATCGCCTATTTCAAAAACTTAATCCCTCCGTTTTAAAAGTGATTTATTGTGTTAAAAATGTAAACGGTTTTGTTAGGACAACATGCAGAAGTAGCCACTGGTTTTGTTGCAAATACCATTTTCCTCCCTGTCCCAAGTGCACGCACGCATGCGCACACACATTACACGTAGCAGAGGTTACAAACTAATGGCTTACACCACTGAGTACTACTATGGTTTTAAACGGACTCCCATAAGAATTTGATTGCAGTCCATTAGCCTTGCCATAATGTATGAACGTTTTTAGTGGCATTGTTTTTATCATTTTCAATGTTATTTCAGGCAGTAAAAGCCAGTTCAGAAGCTACAGAATTGCTTCAAAACATTCGTCAAGCAAAAGAGAGAGCAGAGAAAGAGTTGGAGAAGCTTCGGAACAGAGAAGACTCAAATGATGGCATGAAGAAGAAACTTTTTGAAGCTGAGGTGGGGTCGTGTTTTTAACCTTTTTTTTCTATAACTGTCTATCCCTATTACCAAAAAATAAATTATGTTCTACCATGTGGTCTTCAATCAGTAGTAAACTTTTTTTTTTTTTTTTTAAATTGTACCTACAGGTAAGCCTGTAATAAAGCTTGCCTGTAATTACAGTGAATATCTCCTAAACTTATGGTGTTTAGGATATATTCACA
>CM053026.1:233346892-233383587 GCA_028564925.1 Lithobates sylvaticus
AAAGAGAAAGGAAAGGTAGGACTTTAAATGAGAAGGATGACTTTGTGGAGGCAAATTGAATTTGAAAAAAATATACATTTTATTACTGGAAGTAACATGTTAAATATGGTAAAATGAAAACCACATATACAGTAAGTAATAACTCCATCCACACGTAACATACAGGTGTGGGATAGGTAAGGGAGTTGACATACATATAATATTTCTAAAGTAATTGATTGTAGTCTTGTATTAGATAAATTCATATATATACACAAGTGTCATATACACAGCACTAGCAGCGGGAGTAAAGATAATAAATAGTAGGACCGTAATAGATAAATACATAAGTATCGAAATTGATAAACTACTGCAGGTATAAAAAGTTCAATGTGTCCATTACAGGCACAGGTCAGCATCGCTTGTGCCCGACGCGTTTCGTGTAGAGACACTCTTCAGGGGCAGATGCTTAAGTATGTCTGCAGAGTATAAAAATATAAGATATGGCATTAGTCTAGTTTTGGATGGTCATATGGGGGAAAGGCAATTTAGCCCGTCCAAGATACTCACAAAAAGGGATCCAATGGGGTAAAGTGCTGTGACCATGCAACTGAGGTCCCCAAGTAGTCTTCCCCGGGAGCTGAGGTGACTGCAGTCGCCCGCAAACGGGGCACATCAAACAAGCCTCCCGATGACCCATGACACAAATTGCCAGTGCGGATGTGAGGGGAGCAAGGTGGCCCAAAGTGGCAATCTGAAAAAATGTAATGAATGATAATGTGTGAAAAATAGAGATGAGAGTGAAAATTAAAAAAGGAATGTGACAAATGTGTATGCTAGGGCAGTGGTGTGTGTGCGTGTGTGTGTTTGTGCGTGTGTGTGTGTGTGTGTGTGTGTGTGTGTGTATGTGTGTGTGCATGTTGAATTGAATCAGTGTGTGAGCTAAATGGCCATAACTGTAACGATATGTGAAGGGTGAGAAAGGGTTGAGTGGTGAGTGAAAAAACAAATAAAACAAAACAACAAAGCAAACAAAAAAACTATGTGTGTAAAGATGGAAAGTAAAGATGAATCAGTGAAGAGCAGTGTCAGCGAGAAACGTATAGAAAAAGCATGATATAAATGTGTGAACCTAATGAAAGACTTACTTGTGTGAAGATGACGTTGGAACGGATGCAAGGTGCTGTGCAGCCGTGTAATGTCTAGGGTGTGTGACAGCAATTGTGTCAGGGGAGGCTGTCTAAATAGGCCCCGCACATGCGCACGCTGGTTGCCACCAGCGTCACGCAGACGCAGCGTGGATGGAAGAGACTCCGGCGGTGGCGGTGATCCCCGCCCTCCGCGGAAGTCTATTTTCCCCATCGCCGCTGCAAAGGTGGAAGTCACATGCACTGCGCGTTGGCGTCAGACCTGACGTCACCCGCAGGCAGGGTGCATGGCGCCGAGGCTCTGTAGGCGCCCGCCCACCAACCCGTGCATCCGTCCGCCCGTACTGGGCGGGAGGGAGAGGGGGAGAACGAGGGGGCACATAGACAGCCTCGCAACTCCCGAGTGCAAACCAAGGAAGGAACCCCAAATCACTGTGGCCACAGCATGCCCCCAATGGATCAGCGCGGTGGTGCTGTGAAATTTCAATGGTACAGTGTAGTGTACCCTGAATGTGCAGAGACACGGGTATGGGGACATTACGACCCGGGATCCGCATGCCTCACACTTGGGTGGCAGGGGAACACTGCCACACCAGTCATCACATCTCCATCCTTGTTATGTATCATTTGGTGGAAGGGGGGTTGGGGTTGGGACTTTAAATGAGGCACATATGCCATGTGCCTCCATCCCTACAAAATGTTTGAAAAAAGAAAGGAAAGGTAGGACTTTAAATGAGAAGGATGACTTTGTGGAGGCAAATTGAATTTGAAAAAAATATACATTTTATTACTGAAAGTAACATGTTAAATATGGTAAAATGAAAACCACATATACAGTAAGTAATAACTCCATCCACACATAACATACAGGTGTGGGATAGGTAAGGGAGTTGACATACATATAATATTTCTAAAATAATTGATTGTAGTCTTGTATTAGATAAATTCGTATATATACACAAGTGTCATATACACAGCACTAGCAGCGGGAGTAAAGATAATAAATAGTAGGACCGTAATAGATAAATACATAAGTATCGAAATTGATAAACTACTGCAGGTAAAAAAAGTTCAATGTGTCCATTACAGGCACAGGTCAGCATCGCTTGTGCCCGACGTGTTTTGTGTAGAGACACTCTTCAGGGGCAGATGCTTAAGTATGTCTGCAGAGTATAAAAATATAAGATATGGCATTAGTCTAGTTTTGGATGGTCATATGGAGGAAAGGCAATTTAGCCCGTCCAAGATACTCACAAAAAGGGATCCAATGGGGTAAAGTGCTGTGACCATGCAACTGAGGTCCCCAAGTAGTCTTCCCCGGGAGCTGAGGTGACTGCAGTCGCGCGCAAACGGGGCACATCAAACAAGCCTCCCGATGACCCATGACACAAATTGCCAGTGCAAGTGTGAGGGGAGCAAGGTGGCCCAAAGTGGCAATCTGAAAAAATTTAATGAATGATAATGTGTGAAAAATAGAGATGAGAGTGAAAATTAAAAAAGGAATGTGACAAATGTGTGTGCTAGGAGAGTGGTGTGTGTGCATGTGTGTGTGTGTGTGTGTGTGTGTGTGTGTGTGTGTGTGTGTGTGTGTATTGAATCAGTGTGTGAGCTAAATGGCCATAACTGTAACGGTATGTGAAGGGTGAGAAAGGGTTGAGTGGTGAGTGAAAAAAAAAAAACAACAAAACAACAAAGCAAACGAAAAAACTATGTGTGTGAAGATGGAAAGTGAAAATGAGTGAGTGAAGAGCAGTGTCAGCGAGAAACGTATAGAAAAAGCATGATATAAATGTGTGAACCTAATGAAAGACTTACTTGTGTGAAGATGACGTTGGGACGGATGCAAGGTGCTGTGCAGCCGTGTAATGTCTAGGGTGTGTGGCAGCAATTGTGTCAGGGGAGGCTGTCTAAATAGGCCCCGCACATGCGCACGCTGGTTGCCACCAGCGTCACGCAGACGCAGCGTGGATGGAAGAGACTCCGGCGGTGGCGGTGATCCCCGCCCTCCGCGGAAGTCTATTTTCCCCATCGCCGCTGCAAAGATGGAAGTCACATGCACTGCGCGTTGGCGTCAGACCTGACGTCACCCGCAGGCAGGGTGCGTGGCGCCGAGGCTCTGTAGGCGCCCGCCCACCAACCCGTACATCCGTCCGCCCGTACTGGGCGGGAGGGAGAGGGGGAGAACGAGGGGGCACATAGACAGCCTCGCAACTCCCGAGTGCAGACCAAGGAAGGAACCCCAAATCACTGTGGCCACAGCCTGCCCCCAATGGATCAGCGCGGTGGTGCTGTGAAATTTCAATGGTACAGTGTAGTGTACCCTGAATGTGCAGAGGCACGGGTATGGGGACATTACCACCCGGGATCCGCATGCCTCACACTTGGGTGGCAGGGGAACACTGCCACACCAGTCATCACATCTCCATCCTTATTATGTATCGTTTGGTGGAAGGGGGGGTTTGGGGTTGGGACTTTAAATGAGGCACATATGCCATGTGCCTCCATCCCTACAAAAATGTTTGAAAAAAGAAAGGAAAGGTAGGACTTTAAATGAGAAGGATGACTTTGTGGAGGCAAATTGAATTTGAAAAAAAAATATACATTTTATTACTGAAAGTAACATGTTAAATATGGTAAAATGAAAACCACATATACAGTAAGTAATAACTCCATCCACACATAACATACAGGTGTGGGATAGGTAAGGGAGTTGACATACATATAATATTTCTAAAATAATTGATTGTAGTCTTGTATTAGATAAATTCGTATATATACACAAGTGTCATATACACAGCACTAGCAGCGGGAGTAAAGATAATAAATAGTAGGACCGTAATAGATAAATACATAAGTATCGAAATTGATAAACTACTGCAGGTAAAAATCAATGTGTCCATTACAGGCACAGGTCAGCATCGCTTGTGCCCGACGCGTTTCGTGTAGAGACACTCTTCAGGGGCAGATGCTTAAGTATGTCTGCAGAGTATAAAAAATATAAGATATGGCATTAGTCTAGTTTTGGATGGTCATATGGAGGAAAGGCAATTTAGCCCGTCCAAGGTACTCACAAAAAGGGATCCAATGGGGTAAAGTGCTGTCACCATGCAACTGAGGTCCCCAAGTAGTCTTCCCCGGGAGCTGAGGTGACTGCAGTCGCGCGCAAACGGGGCACATCAAACAAGCCTCCCGATGACCCATGACACAAATTGCCAGTGCGGATGTGAGGGGAGCAAGGTGGCCCAAAGTGGCAATCTGAAAAAATGTAATGAATGATAATGTGTGAAAAATAGAGATGAGAGTTAAAATTAAAAAAGGAATGTGACAAATGTGTGTGCTAGGAGAGTGGTGTGTGAGCATGTGTGTGTGTGTGTGTGTGTGTGTGTGTGTGTGTGTGTGTGTGTGTGTGTGTGTGTGTGTGTGTTGAATTGAATCAGTGTGTGAGCTAAATGGCCATAACTGTAACGGTATGTGAAGGGTGAGAAAGGGTTGAGTGGTGAGTGAAAAAAAAAACAACAAAAAACAAAGCAAACAAAAAAACTATGTGTGTAAAGATGGAAAGTAAAGATGAATCAGTGAAGAGCAGTGTCAGCGAGAAACGTATAGAAAAAGCATGATATAAATGTGTGAACCTAATGAAAGACTTACTTGTGTGAAGATGACGTTGGGACGGATGCAAGGTGCTGTGCAGCCGTGTAATGTCTAGGGTGTGTGACAGCAATTGTGTCAGGGGAGGCTGTCTAAATAGGCCCCGCACATGCGCACGCTGATTGCCACCAGCGTCACGCAGACGCAGCGTGGATGGAAGAGACTCCGGCGGTGGCGGTGATCCCCGCCCTCCGCGGAAGTCTATTTTCCCCATCGCCGCTGCAAAGATGGAAGTCACATGCACTGCGCATTGGCGTCAGACCTGACGTCACCCGCAGGCAGGGTGCGTGGCGCCGAGGCTCTGTAGGCGCCCGCCCACCAACCCGTGCATCCGTCCGCCCGTACTGGGCGGGAGGGAGAGGGGGAGAACGAGGGGGCACATAGACAGCCTCGCAACTCCCGAGTGCAAACCAAGGAAGGAACCCCAAATCACTGTGGCCTCAGCATGCCCCCAATGGATCAGCGCGGTGGTGCTGTGAAATTTCAATGGTACAGTGTAGTGTACCCTGAATGTGCAGAGACACGGGTATGGGGACATTACCACCCGGGATCCGCATGCCTCACACTTGGGTGGCAGGGGAACACTGCCACACCAGTCATCACATCTCCATCCTTATTATGTATCATTTGGTGGAAGGGGGGGTTGGGGTTGGGATTTTAAATGAGGCACATATGCCATGTGCCTCCATCCCTACAAAATGTTTGAAAAAAGAAAGGAAAGGTAGGACTTTAAATGAGAAGGATGACTTTGTGGAGGCAAATTGAATTTGAAAAAAATATACATTTTATTACTGGAAGTAACATGTTAAATATGGTAAAATGAAAACCACATATACAGTAAGTAATAACTCCATCCACACGTAACATACAGGTGTGGGATAGGTAAGGGAGTTGACATACATATAATATTTCTAAAGTAATTGATTGTAGTCTTGTATTAGATAAATTCATATATATACACAAGTGTCATATACACAGCACTAGCAGCGGGAGTAAAGATAATAAATAGTAGGACCGTAATAGATAAATACATAAGTATCGAAATTGATAAACTACTGCAGGTAAAAATCAATGTGTCCATTACAGGCACAGGTCAGCATCGCTTGTGCCCGACGCGTTTCGTGTAGAGACACTCTTCAGGGGCAGATGCTTAAGTATGTCTGCAGAGTATAAAAAATATAAGATATGGCATTAGTCTAGTTTTGGATGGTCATATGGAGGAAAGGCAATTTAGCCCGTCCAAGATACTCACAAAAAGGGATCCAATGGGGTAAAGTGCTGTGACCATGCAACTGAGGTCCCCAAGTAGTCTTCCCCGGGAGCTGAGGTGACTGCAGTCGCGCGCAAACGGGGCACATCAAACAAGCCTCCCGATGACCCATGACACAAATTGCCAGTGCGGATGTGAGGGGAGCAAGGTGGCCCAAAGTGGCAATCTGAAAAAATGTAATGAATGATAATGTGTGAAAAATAGAGATGAGAGTGAAAATTTAAAAAAGGAATGTGACAAATGTGTATGCTAGGGGAGTGGTGTGTGTGCGTGTGTGTGTGCGTGCATGTGTGTGTGCATGTTGAATTGAATCAGTGTGTGAGCTAAATGGCCATAACTGTAACGATATGTGAAGGGTGAGAAAGGGTTGAGTGGTGAGTGAAAAAACAAACAAAAAAACAAAAACAACAAAGCAAACAAAAAAACTATGTGTGTAAAGATGGAAAGTAAAGATGAATCAGTGAAGAGCAGTGTCAGCGAGAAACGTATAGAAAAAGCATGATATAAATGTGTGAACCTAATGAAAGACTTACTTGTGTGAAGATGACGTTGGGACGGATGCAAGGTGCTGTGCAGCCGTGTAATGTCTAGGGTGTGTGACAGCAATTGTGTCAGGGGAGGCTGTCTAAATAGGCCCCGCACATGCGCACGCTGGTTGCCACCAGCGTCACGCAGACGCAGCGTGGATGGAAGAGACTCCGGCGGTGGCGGTGATCCCCGCCCTCCGCGGAAGTCTATTTTCCCCATCGCCGCTGCAAAGGTGGAAGTCACATGCACTGCGCGTTGGCGTCAGACCTGACGTCACCCGCAGGCAGGGTGCATGGCGCCGAGGCTCTGTAGGCGCCCGCCCACCAACCCGTGCATCCGTCCGCCCGTACTGGGCGGGAGGGAGAGGGGGAGAACGAGGGGGCACATAGACAGCCTCGCAACTCCCGAGTGCAAACCAAGGAAGGAACCCCAAATCACTGTGGCCACAGCATGCCCCCAATGGATCAGCGCGTGGTGCTGTGAAATTTCAATGGTACAGTGTAGTGTACCCTGAATGTGCAGAGACACGGGTATGGGGACATTACGACCCGGGATCCGCATGCCTCACACTTGGGTGGCAGGGGAACACTGCCACACCAGTCATCACATCTCCATCCTTATTATGTATCATTTGGTGGAAGGGGGGGTTGGGGTTGGGACTTTAAATGAGGCACATATGCCATGTGCCTCCATCCCTACAAAATGTTTGAAAAAAGAAAGGAAAGGTAGGACTTTAAATGAGAAGGATGACTTTGTGGAGGCAAATTGAATTTGAAAAAAATATACATTTTATTACTGAAAGTAACATGTTAAATATGGTAAAATGAAAACCACATATACAGTAAGTAATAACTCCATCCACACGTAACATACAGGTGTGGGATAGGTAAGGGAGTTGACATACATATAATATTTCTAAAGTAATTGATTGTAGTCTTGTATTAGATAAATTCGTATATATACACAAGTGTCATATACACAGCACTAGCAGCGGGAGTAAAGATAATAAATAGTAGGACCGTAATAGATAAATACATAAGTATCGAAATTGATAAACTACTGCAGGTAAAAATCAATGTGTCCATTACAGGCACAGGTCAGCATCGCTTGTGCCCGACGTGTTTTGTGTAGAGACACTCTTCAGGGGCAGATGCTTAAGTATGTCTGCAGAGTATAAAAAATATAAGATATGGCATTAGTCTAGTTTTGGATGGTCATATGGAGGAAAGGCAATTTAGCCCGTCCAAGATACTCACAAAAAGGGATCCAATGGGGTAAAGTGCTGTGACCATGCAACTGAGGTCCCCAAGTAGTCTTCCCCGGGAGCTGAGGTGACTGCAGTCGCGCGCAAACGGGGCACATCAAACAAGCCTCCCGATGACCCATGACACAAATTGCCAGTGCGGATGTGAGGGGAGCAAGGTGGCCCAAAGTGGCAATCTGAAAAAATTTAATGAATGATAATGTGTGAAAAATAGAGATGAGAGTGAAAATTAAAAAAGGAATGTGACAAATGTGTATGCTAGGGGAGTGGTGTGTGTGCGTGTGTGTGTGCGTGCATGTGTGTGTGCATGTTGAATTGAATCAGTGTGTGAGCTAAATGGCCATAACTGTAACGGTATGTGAAGGGTGAGAAAGGGTTGAGTGGTGAGTGAAAAAAAAAAAACAACAAAACAAAAAAAGCAAAAAAAAACTATGTGTGTAAAGATGGAAAGTAAAGATGAATCAGTGAAGAGCAGTGTCAGCGAGAAACGTATAGAAAAAGCATGATATAAATGTGTGAACCTAATGAAAGACTTACTTGTGTGAAGATGACGTTGGGACGGATGCAAGGTGCTGTGCAGCCGTGTAATGTCTAGGGTGTGTGACAGCAATTGTGTCAGGGGAGGCTGTCTAAATAGGCCCCGCACATGCGCACGCTGGTTGCCACCAGCGTCACGCAGACGCAGCGTGGATGGAAGAGACTCCGGCGGTGGCGGTGATCCCCGCCCTCCGCGGAAGTCTATTTTCCCCATCGCCGCTGCAAAGATGGAAGTCACATGCACTGCGCGTTGGCGTCAGACCTGACGTCACCCGCAGGCAGGGTGCGTGGCGCCGAGGCTCTGTAGGCGCCCGCCCACCAACCCGTACATCCGTCCGCCCGTACTGGGCGGGAGGGAGAGGGGGAGAACGAGGGGGCACATAGACAGCCTCGCAACTCCCGAGTGCAAACCAAGGAAGGAACCCCAAATCACTGTGGCCACAGCATGCCCCCAATGGATCAGCGCGGTGGTGCTGTGAAATTTCAATGGTACAGTGTAGTGTACCCTGAATGTGCAGAGGCACGGGTATGGGGACATTACCACCCGGGATCCGCATGCCTCACACTTGGGTGGCAGGGGAACACTGCCACACCAGTCATCACATCTCCATCCTTGTTATGTATCATTTGGTGAAAGGGGGGGTTGGGGTTGGGACTTTAAATGAGGCACATATGCCATGTGCCTCCATCCCTACAAAAATGTTTGAAAAAAGAAAGGAAAGGTAGGACTTTAAATGAGAAGGATGACTTTGTGGAGGCAAATTGAATTTGAAAAAAATATACATTTTATTACTGGAAGTAACATGTTAAATATGGTAAAATGAAAACCACATATACAGTAAGTAATAACTCCATCCACACGTAACATACAGGTGTGGGATAGGTAAGGGAGTTGACATACATATAATATTTCTAAAGTAATTGATTGTAGTCTTGTATTAGATAAATTCATATATATACACAAGTGTCATATACACAGCACTAGCAGCGGGAGTAAAGATAATAAATAGTAGGACCGTAATAGATAAATACATAAGTATCGAAATTGATAAACTACTGTAGGTAAAAATCAATGTGTCCATTACAGGCACAGGTCAGCATCGCTTGTGCCCGACGCGTTTCGTGTAGAGACACTCTTCAGGGGCAGATGCTTAAGTATGTCTGCAGAGTATAAAAAATATAAGATATGGCATTAGTCTAGTTTTGGATGGTCATATGGAGGAAAGGCAATTTAGCCCGTCCAAGATACTCACAAAAAGGGATCCAATGGGGTAAAGTGCTGTGACCATGCAACTGAGGTCCCCAAGTAGTCTTCCCCGGGAGCTGAGGTGACTGCAGTCGCGCGCAAACGGGGCACATCAAACAAGCCTCCCGATGACCCATGACACAAATTGCCAGTGCGGATGTGAGGGGAGCAAGGTGGCCCAAAGTGGCAATCTGAAAAAATGTAATGAATGATAATGTGTGAAAAATAGAGATGAGAGTGACAATTAAAAAAGGAATGTGACAAATGTGTATGCTAGGGGAGTGGTGTGTGTGCGTGTGTGTGTGCGTGCATGTGTGTGTGCATGTTGAATTGAATCAGTGTGTGAGCTAAATGGCCATAACTGTAACGATATGTGAAGGGTGAGAAAGGGTTGAGTGGTGAGTGAAAAAACAAATAAAACAAAACAACAACAACAAAGCAAACAAAAAAAAACTATGTGTGTAAAGATGGAAAGTAAAGATGAATCAGTGAAAGAGCAGTGGACTCCAACTTACTCCAGAAACTACAGGCCTTGTTGGTTGACATGGAGGACAGTTCTCCTGCTGACGTCCCCGCATCCCCCTCACCTTCAACCCAGACCCCCACAGGTGACACCAACATGATCTTAGCAGCAATTGAAAGCAGCAAGACATCTCTACTGGTACGGATCGATCATCTGGCAGAGTAGTGCAATCTTATCCGCAATGATTTGGACAAAATGCGGGGGCGCCTCTCTGAATCCGAAAACCGGATCTCAGAGGTGGAGGATCGAACCAGACAACATGCCGACCAGCTCACTGATATGCAAAACACAATCAAAGCACTAGTGGCGAAGTCTGATGATGCCGAAAATCGAATGAGACGTAACAATGTTAGAGTGCTGGGCCTTCCCGAGGGCTCGGAGGGAGACCACCCGGCGGACTTCGCGGAGGCCTTCTTCAAGGATTTACTGGGACTGGCTGATGTCCCCCCTACATACGTGGCAGAACACGCTCATCGTGTTCCGATGGGTCGATATGTTCCAGGTGCACCCCCGCGTCCCTTCCTGGTACGTTTCCTAACCTACCGAGACCGGGATCGTATACTCTCAGAGACCAGGAAACACTCGAATCTGAAAATTGGTAATGCACAAGTCATGCTCTTCCCTGATTTCTCTCCGGAACTTCAACGGAAACGGCAAACCTTCACTGATGTTAGGCGCAGAATAAGAGATCGTAACATTAAATATGGAATGCTCTATCCTAGTCGCCTGCGAGTTCAGCATGAGGGTAGTGTAAAAATTTTTGACACACCGGCTGGGGCTGATGCCTGGCTTAATGGGCTGCATTGAAAATACGTGTCTTGCTCCACCGTATGGGCCCCGGGGGCAGCTGGGGCTCATGGGGGGGAGGAAAACAAGAAACAAAACCAGACTCCCATGTTACCTACGTATTAGTCTATCATCCTTACATGTCTGAGAGATCCTACTTGAGCGAGCTATGCACATGGAGCTCTACAAGACAAGTTCGTTACTTCCCCCACTTGGCTTGCCTTGGACGCACGTCAACGGGGGTGGCTACCCTACAAACTTAAGCCACAAACTGACTCAGGGAGCGCTGTGACTGCACTCCAGGGTCGTGATCCACTCAGGTTTATGCCCCTTGGCTGCTATTAAGTCACTAAATAGTTTTCAAAGGTTTTTGGGATCAAGCTACAAGCCAAGTTATGTTGGGGAATAGGCTGCGTGGCAGGGAGTTTTTTGTCCTGTGTAGGGTTGCTCACTCGCCCAACAGGCTTAGTTTAAGTGTAAGTGGGCTCAATAGTTTTGTGAATACGCTGCGTGTCTCAGTAAATGGTTTATAAAGCAGCGGGAGTTGCAATTGTCTTTGGGGGAGGGGGGGTGTTCTATGTGCAATGTTCCAGAATTTACACAGGGCTACGTAAGATTTGTGTTATGAACCAGAATTGTATTGCTCATAGGTCAGTAGCAATTGCAATGAGGTTATGCCATTTATTGCTGTATTATTTAACGTATTTTGATGGCAGGAATTGTATTTGATATACTGTCTTGGAACGTTAGTGGCCTAAACGATAAATTTCGGCGTGCCCTAATGTTCCAATACTTGCAACCGCTCAAACCACACATCGTTTTCCTACAGGAAACGCATTTAGATGGCAATAGGATTCTCGCTATAAAACGCTCCTGGATCCAACGTGCAATACATGCTACATACTCTACATACGCCAGAGGCGTGGCGGTGCTGATCAGCAAGGCAGTCCCTTGTACTGTTCACCAAGTTGTCACGGATCCAGGGGGCCGCTATGCAATTGTTGTGGCGGACATTCATGGGCATAGGATGGTGCTAGTTAATGTATATGTTCCTCCACCATTCCACATTCAGGTACTATATGATTTGTTGGGTAGATTGGCTCCCCTCATGCATCTGCCTCTTATTGCAGCAGGGGATTTTAATGCCATTTTGAATACTGCCCTAGACTCTTCTAATTCTAGGAGAGGGGCGTCTGTAGAGCTGGCAGCGTGAGCGGCGACGGCTGCTCTCACAGAGTTGTGGAGATGGAAAAATCCCACCACCAAAAGTTACTCACACCTATCAAAAACACACAAGTCCTCATCCAGGATTGATTTAGCGTTTGCTAATGCCCCTATGTTGCAGCTGGTGAGGGGAGCTAATTACATTGCCGGGGGCCTGTCAGACCATACCCCCCTACGGGTTCATATTGGTATACCTTCCCAGGTTAGAGGGGGCGCGTGGCGATTAAGCCCAGGTTGGTTGGAGGTAGAATCGGTTTCTTCTCAAGTGGCGCCAACCTTTACAGGTTACTGGGTAGATAACCTACAGTCAGCCCCACTGCCGATAGTATGGGACGCCTTTAAGGCATGTATGAGAGGTCAATACATCTCGGCAATCAAACAAGCACGTAAACACTTTAATCACCAATCACAAGAACTACAAGATAAAGAGAGAGCATGTGAGGCGGCCCATGCAGCCGACCAGTCAGATGTTACTTACAGGGAACTGCTTGAGGCGCGCCGTCTACTGACGTTGCACTTTACTGAATTGACCCACACTTCCTGGGCGAGGAGGGCAGAGACCCTCTTCGAACAGGGAGATAAAAATGGTAGGCTTTTGGCCATGTTGGCTGCAGAGCAGCGATTTCAGACTAGTATACCTTGTATCACTGACTCTTAGGGTACCCTATTGACAGACCCAAGTGACATCCTTGATACCTTTGTAGATTATTACAGCACTCTTTACATGCCTATACCGACATATAACAAACAGGATCTTGAATCCCTGCTTAATTCCCTATGTATACCAAAACTGTCAGAGTCAGATCAACATAGTCTAGAAGGGGAGATCACTGAACAGGAAATAGAAAAAGCCATTAGATCTTTTCCTCCACTCAAATCACCAGGGCCTGATGGTTTTTGTATTGAATGGTATAGGTCGCACTTGGAGACTCTTGTGCCAAGACTTAAGACACTGTTTCACTTTTGCTTGGAACACAAGACGCTACCGGATTCTCTTATGGAGGCTCAGGTGGTCTTATTGCCAAAACTGGGCAAGGATCCTTTGACTTGCTCCTCGTACAGACCTATAGCTCTCCTTAACCAGGACCTTAAAATTCTCACTAAAATATTGGCCACAAGATTGTCAAAGGTAATAACCACACTGGTAGACATAGACCAAACCGGGTTCATACCCCAGAAGTCCACTGATACAAATCTCCGCAGGCTGTTTGCGCACCTACAGATCGACCATACTAACCCCGGAGCCAGGGTGATTGTTTCCTTAGCTATGGCTAAAGCCTTCGATTCGGTGGACTGGCATTACATGTCCACTGTATTACGGCATATGGGGTTTGGAGAGGTGTTCCTTACGTGGATATCCCTCCTATACAGCTCATCCAAGGCAGCAATTAAGATAGGCACTCAAGTTTCCGCACAGTTTTCGGTGGGGAGGGGAACGCGGCAAGGCTGCCCCCTCTCCCCATCTTTATTTGCTCTGGCCATAGAGCCTATAGCCATTGCTCTAAGAGCATCCACAGAGGTTAAAGCCCTTCAGGTTGGCGGCATTCGAGAATGCACGGCCCTATACGCTGATGATATGCTCCTCTTTTTAGAAGACCCGGGTCCATCCTTGGAGGCAGTGTTTGAGATCTTAAGCACATTCGCAAATTTCTCAGGGCTGCGGGTGAATTGGGAAAAGTCCAATATCATGGCCATTGATGATGGGGCTCAGGCACGGGCATCACCTTTGGTGCCCATTGCCTTGGTTACAGAGCTAAAATATTTGGGTATACGTATATCCCCCCAGGTCACAGACTACTTCACACTTAACCTAATGCCACTGATCACGAAGGTAAAAATACAATTGGAGGCTTGGAAGCATCTTCCACTCTCCTTAATTGGTAGGGTGAATCTACTTAAGATGAAGATACTGCCAGTGTTCCTCTATTTTTTGCGCAACACTCCCGTGTGGGTCCCCTGCTCCTTCTTTCGGCGCGTAAACAGCCTCTTTAGCTCGTTTCTATGGAGCTCTGGACTCCCCAGAGTGAGCCTCCGTACATTACAGGAACCCTATGGACAGGGAGGACTGGCCCTTGGCCCTTCCTGACTTGTTCAAGTATTTTATTGCAGGACAGATTGTATTTGCCAGACGGTGGATAACAAGGGATGAGGCGGATGCAGCGACAGTACTGGAGGCTGCTCTAGTGGGATCCTATGAGAGTCTTTACTATTTAGTGTTTAGAGGGCCACAGGCAGCGGCGCCTTTGACTGGCTCCATGCGTGTTACTATTTGCGCGTGGGACAGGGCAAGGGTACTAATGCACACAGACACAGAGGCCTGGTCACCTGACACGCCATTGTGGTTCAATTCCAGGTTATCCCATTTTAGCGATATCCCAGATCCAGTAATATGGGCCAGAGTTGGCATCAAACAATTAAAGAACATAGTAGGGGGGGGGAGCTGCTTTCCTTTAACCAATTGAGAGATAAACATGATCTCCCAAACTGGTACTTTTTCCGTTATCTGCAGCTGAGGCATGCGTTTTTTGCACAGTTTGGCACAGGAGCAGTGTTAGTCCAATCCTCACCTTTAGAACAGTTGCTCTGTGATGGATCTGTGCGGAAGACGCTGTCGGAAACATATAAGGAGCTATTTGCAGACAGGCCTCCGGCACTCAGTAAATGTAGGGAGAAATGGAGCTCACTTGTTCCCAATTTCCAAGGAGATGACTGGGACGATATGTGGGACCACCCTTTTCAGGTCCTAGTATCGGCCCGTGACAGGTACATCCAATTTAAGATACTTCACAGGGTATATTATACCCCAGCGAGACTAGCCAGCATCTATGGTTTGAATGACGCCACCTGCTGGCGTTGTAACGCGACAGGGGCGGACTTCGATCATGTATTCTGGCAGTGTCCGTCCATACAGGTATTTTGGACAGGGGTCACAAAGACCATCCAGGAGCTGATCCTGCTACCTGTCTCCATGACAATATCGGTATGTATGTTGGGCCTGGTGGAGGAGGTAGCACCACTTAGGGCACAAAGAACCATGATCTCTCTCACCTTATTTTATGCACACAAAGCTATCCTTTTATGCTGGAAAAAACCTGAGGCCCCATCCTTGGCCTTCTGGAAAGGCATAGTGAATAGAGCACTACCCTTATATAAAGCCACCTACTTAAGTAGGGGGTGCCCCAAAAAATTTGAGAAGGTATGGCAGTGCTGGCTCTCTTCGGATGGTACTGTCTGAGTTACTGCATGAGTAATGGGTTTAATATTATACGAAAGAAACATGCACTGCTTGAAATGATGAGACAGGCGGTATAGCTACTAGATGATTGTGATTATTGTTTTACCTGAGCATGTACTGTAAAATGATTTGAGTAGCCCGGAGGGCACGTGATTGTGTTTACCCTCCTGTTATACTTGGGACATTGCACAACGGGGAGGGGGGAATTTATGTGGGGTTCTGTTATTGTTGTTTATTGCTGTTTTAAAAACTGTGAATAAAAAGAATTTTCCCCAAAAAAATAACATGTTACAGATGCCCTTGCCCCCCCCCCCCGAAAAAAACTGTCACAATCTGTAAAAAACAACGTGTCATCCATTTTCAGTGTTTTGTGGATAGAAAAACTACAAGGAAGTTGGCTGTCAGCTTGTAGCTCTCAATGAACTACCACAGCACTGTAGTACTGTAGTAACTTCTTGGCCGTATCGGATGTATGGCCAGATAGGTACACAGTCTGCAGAACGGTGGCATTGCCTCAATGATCTGCTGATCCATAAGCTTGGATACATTCCCTGGAGCTGGCTGACCACTCGTCTTCAGAGGTGTTTCCATTCACACGCATATGATCTCTTGGTGGGATAATTTGATTTGGTAAGTGGCCAATTTTCACATATAGAGCACTTTCCATTGTGGATTATTTTAGCAGCACCACAAACAGTTTGTTGTATTTGCATGTGGGAAAAGTTGGAGTATCATCTTTTCACTAAACACATTGTGGAGCACTGGACTATTTATGAACTATTTGCACCATTTATTATTTGTCATTTTTTGTGAACAGATCGTGGCTTATTACCCAAATAATTATTTTTGATGTAATTCACTTGATGCACCATTCTAGGCAACAAGAGTTTTACTTATCCAGTGACACTTTGCCATTTGAACATTCACTATTGTTTGATTTTGCTTGTTGGACATTGTTTGTTGCATCTGTTACCTAATTATTTTTAGGATAATACCCCAGTCAAAAACAGCGCATCTTATTTATTTTACAACATTTTTTTTTTCTCCTCACTATGCCGTTTTTTTATTTCACCTATTTGCATCTGAAAGCACCTTTTTCTATTGTTTAGTATCAGAGGTGTAGCCAGATAGATACATAGACAGTCTGCAGGATGGTGGCATTACACCCACGATCAGCTGATTGTGGGTGTAATGCTTTACAGGCCCATTCCAAAAAAATAATACATGCATATTTTTGTAATGCAAAAAAAATGGCTTTTATTATTTTTTTGTAAAGGTGAACTTATTCTTTAATAAATGGTTTTACACTATGGAGGCCTTATTTTCTTCTCTATGGCATATGTGCAATGAGATATAATCTTAAGCAGTGGTGAAAGCTCTGGATGGTTCAATCTCTTAGGGATGCAAGCACATTTTGTCTGGTGAGTTTTCAGGTGTGAAGGTGAAGAATCACACTGGACACAGTGGGTTGTGAAGCACAGAGTGTTGATATTAGACAAGTGCGCTGTCAATAAATTTGATTTGTTTCGTTCCGTTTCGTATTAGAATTAATTTGTGTCCAAAATTCAATTTGGATTCGTACGAAATACGAATTTTCATTAGGTTCGTTAACTTTTCGTAACAATTACAAATGTTCGTTATGATGAATTTATCATTATGAGGGGCTCCCACCATCCCTGTGCTGTGCTAACTTCCTGGTTATTTTAACTTCATCATAACGAATAATCGTAATTAACGAACATTCTAGTTTACGTTGTAATGGAAATTTGGATCCGAAATTAGTAAACAAAATTTTGTATTTCGTACAAAATTCGGAAGCATAGCAATTCGTATTTCGGATCCTCCTGAATGTACGAATTTATGGAAATTCCTACGAATTTTCGATTCGTACAAAACTAATTGCACATGTCTGTCTAGTTGATATAGCAATCGCTGGAGAATAAACAAAATGTTCTATATAGAAGACGTCAGAGCTTGCTGATGAAACATGTAGGGTGTATTGATTGAGACACATCACCTCCGTTTGTAACACAGCCTGGAACGCTGGCATTGTTTTTTCAAACACGTGCAAGTGTCAGCTGCTGAAGAAAAAATGTGTGCTGCTTTTAAGCTGTTTTTAAACTTTTAATGGAATTTTTTGGGAATAAATGCTAAACGTACTTCACCATGGAAGTTCCATCTTTCTTTATTTTCCACTAATAACACTAAACTAATGGTTTCCTGCTGAGGACATTACATCCATCTGGAGTATATCCATTGAAAACATCCAGCGATCAATGCTGATTGAATGCCGATTGAATCCTGTTGCTGACAACCTTTGTGGCCTTTCGGAATTTTGGTTGGGATTGTCGTTGGGCCTATTATGATACCTGTAATGGGTGTCATGGGATTCTGGTGAATAGGATGTGTGGCAGGTGTTGATGGTGGTGGAATATTTTAACCAAGACCCGGAATACATCATAGATCACTGAAAACTGAATGAACTTTATTGCATCACAGTTTTTTTTCACAGTTTTTTTGCATTTTTTTGCATTTATATTATGGTGCAATTTGTGCACCACTTGGGACACTATATATATTTGTATAAATTCTTTGCAGTCACTTTGTATCAAGAGCACTGGACACTTTATACATATAAGCATGGACACTTTATTGGGGATAAGTTGCATTTGTATGAATTGTATTGTTTATGAAGCAGAGAATAACAACCTCAAAGTTGCAAAGTAAAGTGCTGTACATATACGTACACAAAATATTTTAAACACTTAAGAGTGTTTGAGTACAGCAGCTAGGGTTTTTAAATAATATCCAAGCACAGGGTTTAAATTAAACATCAATATTTTACTAACCCCCCCTCTCCCCCCATCCCTGTGGCCTTGACCAGTTGCAAACTTACATCCCTGGCTTGCCCTGACCTGGCAAATTCTGTCTACAACAGCTTCCTCTCTTCCTCCCTGGACACACTCACCCCCCCTCTCTATGCATAGAGCCAGGCCTTGATCACTAAAACCCTGGCAAATGGATAACACCAGAAGTCTCAAAAGACACAGCAGTGTTCTTCAGCGATTGTGGCATAAACCTGAATCCCTGCATGACTTCATCCTAAAGAAATTAGCTCTCCTAAAATACAACTCATCCTGCCCATGCTGCTAAACAAACCTACCTCTTCACGCTTATCCAGTCCTCATCAACTCTTTTCTACCCTTAACTCTCTACTTCATCCCCCACTGTCTCTACCCACTAACTTCATCACTGCCCAGGAGATTGCCAATCATTCTAAAAACAGGATTGATACAATTTGTCATGAAATCTCCACTGTTCAACTATCCGATCCAAACAACATACCAATTCTACCAGCACTACTTTGGCATTTTGTTCCTTTTACCCCTGAGAACAGTGTTGCCAACTGCCCATTAATTTACGGGCAGCCCATAAATGCCCATTACAGGCAGCGGCGCCTGTAAAAAAGCTGGATGCAGGCCGACGTGCAATTGCGCATGCGCCTTATTGAGGTTAGGAAAAGCTTGTACACTCTCGCCCATTTTCAACCAGGCAGGTGAATGCGCAGTTACGTACTGGCGCCGCTTGGTGCCATTTTTGAATGATACTCGGTCTGTCAGTCTTGGCACCGCGGCCACAGAGGAGGACATCAGGGCAGTCTATAATCATATGAGGAGAAGGCAGAGAGGAGGACATTACTGTGGCTGGGAGGGTGGGTGGGTAAAGGGGGCAGTCTGAGCCTGGAGGACAGTGCTATGGGGGGCTGATAAAGGGGGCAGAGTCTGGAGGACAGTGCTGTGTGGGGGTGAAGGGGGCAGACTCCAGAAGAGGACAATGCTGTGGGGGGTTGATGAAGGGGGCAGAGAAGGGCAGCCCCCCACACATCAGGACAGTCTATAATCATATGAGGAGAAGGCAGAGAGGAGGACATTACTGTGGCTGGGAGGGGTGGGTGGGAAAGGGGGCAGTCTGAGCCTGGAGGACAGTGCTATGGGGGGCTGATAAAGGGGGCAGAGTCTGGAGGACAGTGCTGTGTGGGGGTGAAGGGGGCAGACTCCAGAAGAGGACAATGCTGTGGGGGGCTGATGAAGGGGCAGAGAAGGGCAGTGCTGTGTGGGCTGATGAAGGGAGCAGAGAAGGACAGTGCTGTGTGGGCCTGTAAATTATCCCATCAGGCTCCAACACGTTAAGCTGTAAAAGTGGACACCGGTTTTTCAATGGATGCAGGAATCACTGTATTTTTGGAGAAGCTAAAATCCAGTCTGGCAGCTCAAGGATAAATCCCAGAGCATAAGGGAAGAAGAGGATAGCCTTGTAGTGCATTATGTTTCAACAAAAGGGTTTATTAAAACAGCACACTAAAAACTTACACCAAGGCAACGAAACATCAGCAAAAATAAATGCACATAAAAAACAGAGTGGTGGTTTGCACCAGCCATCTCAAACGTTTAGGCTACTTTCATAATGAAGTGTGATGGCGGTAAAGCGGCGCTATATTTACCGTGGTTTAAGCGGCGCTATTCGCGCTATTGCAGCCGAAAAAGGGTGGGTGCTTTGCAGGTGGGTTTGCCTCGCTGCCCCATTGTTTTTAATGGGAAGGGGCGCTTTAGGAGCGGTAAATACACCGCCCCTACATCGCTCCAAAGATGCGGCTTGCAGGACTTTTTTGACTGTCCTGCAAGCGCACCACCACTCCATTGTGAAAGCACTCGGGCTTTCACACTAAAGACACAGCAGTGGCTGTTTCAGGGCACTTTGCAGGCGCTATTTTTAGTGCTGTAGTGCCTGCAAAGCGCCCCAGTGTGAAAGGGGCCTTAGACATCTCACAGTGGGCTCCACCCGACTTTCTCCGTGAAAGGCTTTAGCTGGGATAGGAGACTCACCAACTAAAATTCTTGTTCCAACATGACTGTCCAGTCCTGACCTCGACCCTATAGAACAACTTTGGGATGAATTGGAGCTATATATATATATATATATATATATATATATATATATATATATATATATATATATATACATAGCTATATATATATATACATAAAATACAGTATATGATTGGTTGCTGTGGATTACAGGACATCATTACAAAATTACCATTTTAACTTAGAGTTGTAGATAAGGTTGAAGGCAATTATGCTTGTGTGTCTTGCTAACCTTTGGCACCTTGTTATATACAGTAGTAGTGTTTGGTGTCTAACTAAGATCTTCTTCTACAATAAGGTAACCACTTTTTAGGAAAGGTAACTCTATTACAATAGGGGTTATGAAATATGTATGGCAATTAACTCTGCAGAGTTCATTTGTATGTCAGTATAGATCAATACCCTGGCCTCACATATGTATATTCTTAGCTGCACAGCAGACCATTTACGACACAGCAATTTGCTACAGGGCTTTAAGTCCTTTTAAGACCCTAGGCTAACGAATGTTTATGATGTCTCTGCATTCATTCTAACCTGGCGGTTGTGGGGTTGATTCACTAACATTTGAGAGAGTGCAAAATCTGTTGCAGCTCTGCATAGAAACCAGTCAGCTTCCATTTTTTTTTTTTTGTCAAAGCTTAATTGAACAAGCTGAAGTTTAAATCCAATTGGCTGCTATGCACAGCTGCACCAGAATTTGGTGCAGCTGTGCATGGTAGCCAATCTGCTTTTAACTTCAGCTTGTTCAATTACGCTTTGATAATAAAACCTGGAATTGGATAGGTTTCTATGCAGAGTTGCACCAGATTTTGCACTCTCCATTTTAGTAAATAAATTCCTTTGTGTCAAAGGTTCTGTTTTTTATGATTGCTTAGCACAGACAGGAGATTTTTTTCTGACCGTCTTGCTACTGACTTTTGAACTGAGAGTGGCATGTCCAGACCCATTCCCCATTCTCTTCACACAGTATGAGCTTTGTCAGACCTCACTATCATAACAGCTATACAACCTTGTTTATCTACACCCAACAATGTACCACTTACAATTGATGGCAAATATCAGATGTTCAAATCACCGATGGGACTGACTCTGTATTAAAATATCAGCTGCAGCCGATGTTTTTTATAAGAGATCTATAATCACAGCATACTGTCATGTACCTGGTTGAGGCCGAGCTGACGAGAGGGCTTCCCCTTAAGCCGGGTACACACTATGTCAGCAATGTCAGCTCTGGTCGGAGCTGCTGTACACTAACCATGCAAGGTTAGTTCAGCGATCACCCCTGCTGAGCTGTTGTGTTCTGACAGGGGAACGGCCCCTCCACCAGAACACTACAATCAGCACTCTCTGCCATTGACTTTTTAGCATGCATGTTTTGACAGAAGTTGGCCAATCGGCTGGCTTCTGTCGGACAAACCAACATACACATGGTCTGTTTTTTTGAACCGGCCGTTGTCTCCCATCATTCGGCCCGTGTGTACCCGGCTTTACACCTCCTGTAGTGTTTCTACTGGATATGATGGCAGAATATAACAGGGCACAGAGTGGTGTGAGTGCCTTGTAGGATATCCTGTCCAGAAGAACCTTGCAGCAGTTGCCAAACAGCAGGTAGACCGTTGAGCTTGCTGATGTGAAGACACAAGAGCAGGTGCAGAACCACTGGCAGCAAGCAGGCTGGCCCGCATGCCCTTGTAGGGTACTCTAGCAGATACAGAGGAGCTGTAACAGGAACAGAAGGCAGCAAGCAGGTTTGCAAGCGGGGAGATGCAGGATCTCGGGTGGTCAGGCAGGCAAGAGATGGTATCAGCTGGGCAGCAGAGGTGCAAAATCAGGAACTAAAGCAGAGTCAGGGCCAGGCTGTGGTCAATATTGTGAAGGTACCAACACAGCAGGCAGAAGGCAGGGTCAGGTCACAAATCAGAATCAGCAACGGGGTAACAGGAACAAGCAGGATCAAGAAAAGCCGGGAAGTATAGGACCAGGTCACAAACGGTAGAAGCTTACGATCACTCAGCAATCCTCTGGTCTCTGGAGCCACTTTAAATAGGCAAGTGAGCGCCAAGTATTCACGTATGCTAACGTGCATGCACAATTGTTTTGAGCATGTGCACGTCTTTGTACACGACTGTGCAAACGATTTCCATGACACATACACTTTTATTTCATATTCACTAAAATCCAATATTCTGTAAGCTTACTTGAAAAATCTTATTTCATGTTGTGAGTTCTGCCTGTCTGCTGACCATCTTTTTCCACAAATTCCTAGATTCCCTGCATGCTTTGCAGCTTCCCCTTAGTTTCACTTTCACTTACTAAGGACTATATATCCCATGTTACATTCCTGCCTGCAAGCTGTGATTCCTCTAGTTCAGGGATATGCAATTAGCGGACCTCCAGCTGTTGTGGAACTACAAGTCCCATGATGCATAGCAAGACTCTGACAGCCACAAGCATGAAACCCAAAAGGCATGATGGGACTTGTAGCTTTGCAACAGCTGGAGGTCCGCAAATTACATATCCCTGCTCTAGGAGAGCTGAGCAGGGCTGTAGAAGATCCTTAACCCATCAGCTTTCTGAAACCCTTCCTCTCAGAATATATGTAAGAGGGTTCTATTATATATATATAAAACTACAGAAACTTTTTGAAGACCCCTCATAAGTCAAAAAGCAGGTTCTGTGAAATATTTAACACTGCAGTGCATATTCACAGGGCATAGTGAATATGTGTCACATAATTCAATTAAATAAATGTGTGGGTATTTTCAAAATGTAAGTTTACAAAGTTAAAGATCATTCAAATTAATAGCGGTAGGCTAGAAATAGATAAAAGACAAAAAAAAAAAAGAAATAGATAAAAGACAATGTTAAAATGATTGTATAGTTTAAAATTGTACCATAGATACTCTTTAAAATGAAGCTTCTGAACAATTTTCTGAACAGTGATAGGAAGCATGATAGAGAAATAATGTATAACATTGTTATTGCTACATTGATTATTTTGTTGCGTTGATGTCCAGAAGAAAGGGGCAGCTTTTGATCTACATACCATGTCAGTAAAAGTGGTAGTAAAGCGGAGTTCCAGTCATATGTTTGTTTATTAAAAGTCGGCAGCTACAAAAAGTGTAGCTGCTGACTTTTAACAAACAGCCACTCACCTGTCCCATAATCCAGTGGTGCACTCACCCGCACTGTGTTCTCCCTGTGTCCTCCCTTGGCGGCGTCAGCATTTCTACTATGGGCACATGGCTGTGACAGCGTAAAGCTTCAACTGTGTATTTGTTTGATTTGTTAGCAGCAGCTTGTCATTGCATGTCATTGCTGAGCCTATCATCTACTAGAACCCCCAGGTCCTTTTCCATCCCAGATTCCCCCAGAGGGGGGGCGTGTCCTGACGTGAATGGCGGCGGACGCTTTTGCTGAGAGCTCCGGTCACCCTTGGAGCAATCCATAGCCATCGGCACACTCACACCCCAAAAAAAGACATTTTAAACACAAAAATTGACTCAACTCAGCCCACTGCTATATCCTGGGCTGTTTTTCTGGGGAAAATCGGTCCGAGGACGCCCGGGATTCACTACATCTGGACGATCGCGGCCGCCGCCATCTTGCCTCCCCAAGGCCCCCTGGAAATTCGTTAAGAAACACTGCTTAATGAGGTAAGGGACCTCCATCCGTCCCCCCCTATACCCATTCACCTGTCAGGATCATTCCGGAGGCAGTTCTGAACCCCTAGGACACCCGTGGAGGCCGCGGCCGGGCCCGGCCCGGTGCGGCCTAGCAAAACCTAAGGATCCCCGGCCTTTCCTAAAGCCCCGCGCCCGCGGGTGCGCTCCACGGCCGTTCCGGTCCCTCACCAGTCCACAGTTCGCCTAAAGGACCTCCTTCCACCTCCTCCCGCTACTCTCCCACCTACCTGGGTCATCTTGGGGGTTGCTCTTGGCCTCCGTGACACCAGTGGAGGCCGCGGCCTAGTGCGGCCTGGTGAGGCCTTAAAATCCCAGGACATTCCTGAAGCCTCTGCTCCACGGCCGCTCCAGCCCCCCACCTGGGCAGCAGACTTTCCTTTCCCACCTGCTGGGTCTCCCACTCAAGGCCCTGTCACAGCGGGTGGTACTGCCCTACTAATCTGCGCCATCCAGGACCTGGAGCTCACAACCTGCCAGCTCTAACTCACTGCCCCGGGCCTCCCCTGTATCTACACAGCCTACCCCATACTTTTCCCACTGTGCCCCAGCCTGTGTGCCCATAATACAGGTGGTGACTACTGACCCACATTGGCTGTCGACCTGCTACCCACAGTCTTCCTGGGCCTCATCAGGGTCATCACCCCTTAAATCATCTTACTATAGTTACTGTGCCCAGAGTCCATTTTGACACACCTTATCTAACATTTGGGTCTGCCGGCCCCCTTGGAACCCTATCCTGACCCAGACCCTTTACCGGAGCCCCCAGTCGGGACAGTACGGCACTCCAACTTTGATGGGTGTCCCCTCCCTAGATGTGGAGCCAATACCAGCTGCAGTCCAGACCCCATAACCTCACAGGCCAACCACCTTGCTACAACCTACCCTGGCACTGAAGTGATCCAGCCCGGAAAACAATCTCCAGAAGTCACCACCAGAAAAGCCCGTGGCCACAAACAAGTACATACCTTGGCAGCTTACCGGAGGGCGGCTACCATACTGTTACATAATAGTAATTTCTATTTATACTACCTGACTCCTCCATACCTGCCCCTAGCGTCTGAGATCCACAATTCTCATACCAGTCATTTTATTTCCATACATCAAAGCGGCGGCATGGACTCCGCTTACTCTGTGGAAGATACAACAGGATGAACTAAATTCTCATTCCTAACTAAAAGGGGGCGCATACTGGACGAGATGCAGATCAACTACAATATGTAGGAGTTAAATCGGAATAGCGAAGATTTTAAGCACACTGCAGGGAGATTAAGAGAAAAGAAGGAAAAAGAGGATAACCTCAACAAATCACCACTATTTCAATCACCTCCCCTGCAGGTTAATTCAGTGCATGCCGTCAGGCAAGAAGGCGCCCCGTTGCCAAGAACACTCTTTAACCACATATCTTCTGCGCAACAAGGAGCAGAAGAAAATGGCTCAAAAAGGTGCCGGTACCCCAAAGATTATACAGTCTCCTGAAATGGCGGGCGTCCCTCCACAGGAGATTGCTTCCACCCATAATAACAGCGATAACCCCGCTCAGATTACAAAAGCTGATTTAGATGCCAGCCTAACTAAGATCTATGAAAAACTTGTGGATAAGATACAATCTGAGCTCCAAAAAACAACAAGCACACTTACACAAGAAATAGCCACCCTCGGGGGTCGCACAGACGTGCTTGAAACCAAACACGATGAGCTATCACTCGCACACAATGATCTTAGAAAAGACTTTGAACTTTTAGCGGAAAACCACGCATACCTGCAATCACAAGTAGAAGATCTGGATAATCGAAACCGTAGGAATAACCTCAGGATTCGCGGTATCCCAGAATCGGTTTCTGACCTAATGCCTGCTGTATCCAAACTATTTCACAATCTCCTCCCAGAGTTACCACCGTCTTCATTTGCTTGTGACAGAATCCATAGGGCCCTGCGTCCCAAACCACCACCAGACAAGCCCCCACGAGATATCATTCTGTGCATGAAAGACTTCATCACAAAGGAGAACATATTAAGAGCTTCCAGAAACATGCACAACATCGAATTAGATGGTACAAGAATCCAAATATTTCCTGACATCTCACAGGCCACCCTAGAAAGAAGACGCAAAATGAAGGAAATAACCTCTGTGTTACAATCAGCTCACATAAGATACAGATGGGGATTTCCCTTTAAATTAACAGTGCCCCACAATGGCACTACCTACACCGTCTTTAATGTCTCAGAAGGTAAAGACCTCCTGGTGAAGTTGGGACTCTTAGATGCGGCCGCGGAGGCAAGACCTGCTACTCCCCATGCTTCTCCCATCTGGGCGACCCCTGCAACACGTCGGGATCAAAGAAGATGGCGACAATCCTTCAGGAATATGGATGCCTGAAGAAGCTGTCTCATTCACTCGTTTTACCTGCCTTCCTATCCCTAATACACAACAGCAAAGAAAAGACAGGAACTAAAACAAGATAAAAATCTAAGTTTTCCACTTATTCCGTCAAGTTAAAAGAAAAGTTATGGAAATTTTGGAAGGTTGCAAGTTAATATAGCAGCTCAAAATAAACAGTTGATATAACCCCCCGGAGGGTCTCCTGTTGGTACTTTATATTACCTTTTATACAAAGTTATACAAATTTTTTATTTTTTTCCTTTTTGCTTTTTCACTTTATCAATATATGATACACTGCATGCATATACCTTTTCTGTTTTACAGAATCTTCGCTGAAGCTGATCTGCTCCGTTTCGGTTAGTTTGTCCCCCTACTCACAATGGGTTCCCAAAATATGATTCAGTTCGTAGTGTTCTTTACGCAACTGATCATGTTATTTGTTATTTTTACAGATAGGGCTCACGTTGTGAGTTTTGGACAATTATGTCCACACCGTAATGTTTTTTTGTCAAGTGGTGTCCCTCACCCTGACTCCCTACTTTATAGAAAATGTTCTTACAAGTTATCTTACATAAGGTCATCCATAGTAAATATACAGTTAAGATTGTTATGTTTAATATTGTTCTACACAAGTGACAAATTACACTTTATCAAAGAAAAGAATAGTCTGATCCATTTCACAAGTTCTATTAAAACCCTAATGCTGAAGGTAAGCCTGCATCTTTATGCATGTGAACTGTGCCCTGGGCCTCGTGAGCTACTTCTATCACCCTATAACTTTTGCAGTTACCCATCACCTGATCAATGGGGCTTAGGGTGATATCTCACAATGCCCAGGGCATTAACTCCCCTCAAAAGAGGAAAAAAGCTTTCCGTCACTACAAGAGATTGGGGGCTGACATTATTCTGTTGCAGGAAACTCATTTTGCAACAGATAAACATCCTAAATTTTTTGACAAGGGTTATAGTCAATTCTATTGCACGACTTATAACACTAAATCTAGGGGCACAGCAATCTTTATAAGGAACTCAGTGGTATTTGAGACCCATAGTGTCTTCAAAGACCCAGACAGTCGATATTTGATCTTGAAAGGCTCAATAAAAGGACGCTCGGTCACCATTGCCTCAATATATGCTCCTAATGACGCACAAACAAGCTTTTTTTCAAAATTCTTTGAAACCATAGATAGATTTCATTCAACACACTTAATAGTAGGGGGTGATTTCAACCTAGCTGCACATTCAGCACTAGACAGAAGCAGAGTACTCCCATCTTCTAAATCATTCCCTAAATCACTAAATCGATCATTATACAACCACCAACTGGTAGATACATGGAGAGCCCACAATGTAGGTATCAAAGCCTACACATTCTACTCTCACCCACATGACAGTTATGCACGGCTGGATTATATTTTTTGTACCCCAGTGTTACTAGCCAACTCATCAAAGGCAGAGATCCACCCATGTCCCTGGTCAGATCACCATATAGTTTCCTTTAACACCCCACATATAGGCCTAGCTACTACAACACACAACTGGCGAATAAATGACTCCCTGCTAACTGACCCAACAATCTCTCAGGAAATCTTATCTCATCTTGAACAATATTTTGCACTCAACATGGCACCAGATGTGCTGCCCACAACTTTATGGATGGCACATAAGGCTGTCATGAGAGGCCATCTAATAAATATTGCCTCAACCAAAAACAAATCTAAGCTTGCAGATATAAGATCTCTTACAAGAGACCTAGATCTCTTATATCATAGGAACAATCAAAACCCCTCTAGCGATCTCTTTAAACAAATTCAAGAAAAACGCACAGCCTTAGACTCCATACTCACATCAGATACAGAAAAAGCCCTTAGATGGTCTAAAGCCAGATTCTTGCTTCACAGCAATTCTTACTCTACCATGTTCGCCAGGAAACTAAACCAAACAACAAAACCTCCTCACACCTATAAATTAAGAAACCCATCAGGCAACTTGGTATCCCACCCCAAAGAAGTTATGAACGTATTTTTAGACTTCTATAAAAAGCTTCTTTCTACTCCCCCGTCCTTACCCAAACAATCTTCCTTGAATTGGCTCAATGATATTACACTACCCATTCTATCCAACCAACAGATAGAGTTGCTTAACGCTCCCTGTACTGACATAGAAATTAATAGAATTTTAAACTCGTTAAAAACCTCTACAGCCCCAGGCCCTGACGGATACTCCTCATCATATTATAAAAAAAATTTGCCTCCACATTAACTCCTCACCTTACAAAACTACACAATCATATCCTACAAGGAAACCAATTCCCACCAGAAATGCTCCTGGCAAACATGTCCCTTCTTCCCAAACCAAATAAAGATCACTCCATCCCACAAAACTATCGCCCAATTTCAGTCATCGATAATGATCTTAAAATATTTGGCCGATTGCTAGCTGATAGACTAGCTGCAGTCATTTCCCCACTAATAAATCCAGACCAAACAGGTTTCATCCCGAACAGACATATAACAGACAATATAAGACTGACTACAAACATCATTCAAGACTCTAACCTACATTCTAAATCTACACTCCTACTCAGCCTTGATATCCATAAAGCCTTTGACAGCGTCAGCTGGTCATACTTAGACATACTACTCCCTAGATACGGCATAAACAGAGAATTCTTACATGGTTTCAAAGCCCTCTACCACAACCCACAAACACGCATTAAACTCCCTGGTAACAATTCTGACTTTTTCCCACTGAGCAAGGGTACCAGGCAGGGATGCCCACTTTCCCCTCTCCTCTTTGCCCTGGCAATAGAGCCCCTGGCATGTGCGATTAGAAATAACATAGATATAAAAGGATACACTAAAGGGTCCAATGAATTCAAACTAAGCCTCTATGCCGATGACGTTCTTCTCTTCCTAACAGATCCCCTCATCTCTCTACCGAATCTGACCAAAACACTAGACATTTTTCATGACCTGACTGGCTTAAGTATAAACTTAACTAAATGCTCAGCCCTACCCATTAATATCCCTCCCGCCTTAATAATGACACTCAAAGACAAATTTCCATTCAATTGGTGCACTGACTCATTTAGATACCTAGGCATACATATTACACCCTCTTACAAAACACTATATCACGCAAATTACCCACCAATATTTAATAACATCAAAAATATAATGAAAATATGGTCATCATATCAAATATCTTTCTCGGGCAGAATAGTGGCAACGAAAATGGTTATACTACCCAAACTCTTATTCTTTTTCAGAGCCCTTCCCCTGTCACTGCCCAAAAATACGTTAGATTCTCTTCAGAGAGAAATCAACAAGTTCATTTGGCAAAACAAAAAACCAAGGTTTAGTTACTCCTTAATGTTTAGACCCCAACTAAAAGGAGGTCTAAATATCCCAAATTTATGGATATATTATCTGTCAGCCAGATTCACCCAACTAGCTCAATGGTATACCCCAGGCTCTCAAATCCCCTGGCTCCTGTTTGAAGAACAATCAGTCCAACCTTACAACCTACAAGGTCTACTCTGGACCAAGTCTATTTCACCACAGAAAATAAGACCGCTAAATTTAATAGTCACACATACACTACAACTGTGGAACAGACAAAATTCCAAATTTAACATGTCCTCCGACATTCCTCCCTTAGCATCCTTTCTAGGAGACCCCCTCTTCACTTCCTTAGATAACAACCAAAGCTCATTTACAATATGGAAAGGACACAATCTAACAAATTTAAAAGCACTTTCCCAAAACAATACATTTTACCCTTTCACAGAACTACAAAAGAAATATGACCTTGCACCTACAGAACATGAAAATTATAAGAAGATAAAACACTTCTACCAAAAATACTACTCACTCACACTACGTACCCCCTTCTCACAATTCGAACAGATTTGTTTATCCTCTCCACGAGACAAAGGACTAATTTCCAAAATTTATAAAAACCTAAACGAATTCAATATGCCTGAAAAATCACACCCCATGCTACAATGGGAATCAGATCTGAACGTTTCATTCTCCCCCGAACAATGGGATACCATCTTTGAAAACTTACATAAATGCACCAAAACTACCACCATCAGGGAATCTGCTACCAAACTACTCTATAGGTGGTATCTTACCCCTGCCAAACTAAATTCATTCTACCCTTCAACATCTCCACTCTGTTTCAGGGGATGCCCTACACATGGGACACTTTTACATATATTTTGGGACTGCCCCCAACTTAAAAACATCTGGCACAATGCCAATCTCATGATTGATCGAATCTCAGGTAGAAAGATCCCACTAACACCACAAATGTGCCTCTTATTCTCCCCCATACAAGATATACCAATAGCCAGTTCTAGATTAATCCACACTCTATTTAGTTCTATCCACTGGACCATAGCTTTCAACTGGCGTTCACCCAATATACCATGGCCTCAGATTCTCAACCGTATGGCAAACATAAAACTATCAGAACGAATACACCACACGTTATATGACTCCATGCATATATACCAAAAAAAATGGGCTCTATGGGATTCCTCACTACTGGATAATGTCCACTAATGTTATTTTACTTTAGCACATCCATGGACCCATCTACGCAAATGTTATTTAAACTGATAATTGAATGTATGTATCCTGCCGCATGATATGTCTTCTCTCAACTATAATGTATTATCTAACTGAATCCTTCACTTGTATGTTTTCCACCACTGTCAAAATCTTGTTATATGACCTTACTCATAATAAAAACCGTTTGTAAACAAAAAAAAAAAAGTGACCATAAATAAATGTCTGAAATATATATAAATAAATAAATAAATAAATAAATCAGTCCATATGCGTGAAATCAATAAATCAATAAATAAATAAATAAAAATTCAAAATGGATCACAAATGGTGAGTAAAAAAATCGTGAAACCAATTTCTAATTTAGCAATTAATATTTGTAGTTCGTGTATAAACGGGGTTTGCTCATCAAATGAGCCAGTGAAAAATAGTGACAGTTCAGAATTGATGTGAGCAACAGTTCTAAATAAATATTTCTTGAGTGATCCGTCCACCACAGCTTTCACCACGTGAGGGAATCGTCCCCTTCTGGGGGTACACTCACCAGAAATCTACTTTAAATAAGCCTGTAGTATGAATCAATCTGGACCTTCTCCTCCAACATCACCAGATAATTGCCATCCACCAGCGCGGTTATTGGACCAGAGTTTCAGACTTTATATCCAGCATCCCTTGATCATAACCATATCCCAACGACAAGGACAAAAATGAAATACAGCACAACCACAACAATATCTGGAGTCTCAAAATTGGCATATTGAGGGCCGATGTCTGCAGTGCCGTTCTCCATGATGCCTGGCTGATCCTGCCTGGTCCTGTGTCCCTATCTATAAACTGACCACACGTATCATGTTTGCCCATCCATGACAGCGTAGTCTCATTATATCTCTCCCAGGGAGAGATATCTTTTCACTGGCTCATTTGATGAGCAAACCCCGTTTATACACGAACTACAAATATTAATTGCTAAATTAGAAATTGGTTTCACGATTTTTTTACTCACCATTTGTGATCCATTTTGAATTTTTATTTATTTATTTATTGATTTATTGATTTCACGCATATGGACTGATTTATTTATTTATTTATTTATTTATTTATATATATTTCAGACATTTATTTATGGTCACTTTGATATTTATGTATTTATTTATTTATTTCATTCACGGTCACCTTGATTAGCGTGTTTATCTCATTAACCTTTCACATTTATTTGAGAAAGCTCACCTTAAATAGCGCTGCTACAAAAATTCAAAATTGGGGGGATTAAGTTTAGCCCACCATAGAAACTTTTGTATATTGAACCTCATTTGCCATGTAGTTGTCCACCCCATTAATTTGTTCAGATCTTTGCAAGGTTTCCACATCCTGCGGATAAGTTATTGCCCTGCTTAGCTTAATATCGTCCGCAAATACAGATATTGAACTGTTTACCCCATCCTCCAGGTAGTTTAAAAACAAATTAAACAGGATTGGCCCCAGCACAGAACCCTGGGGAACCCCACTACCCACCCCTGACCATTCCAAGTACTCCCTATTTATCACCACCCACTGAATTCACCCTTGTAGCCAGTTTTTAATCCATGTACTCACTCTATGGTTCATGCCAATGGCATAAAAGTATTAATGTCTCTCTGAAACAGGTGCAATCATGCAATCGTGCAATGCTCTATTACTACCAATAAGGCAGCATTCAAGTTCCCACAGTGTAAAAGGAAGGTTGCAACAGTTGGGTGGCCTGGTAACTGTGTCCACAAGAGCATTTATTGATAAAAAACTTTAAGTCTGTCAACCATTAAACTGAACAGGTGGCCTCCCCTCACTGACAGCACCACCCCCCGGGTGGGGCTCGCAGGACTGACAACACCACAGACTCCCCCCCGGCACGGGGCTCACAGCTCTGATGACAAGACCCACCCACAGGAGTTTCAGCACTTACTGGGCTGTGGATTGGGCTGCGAATCCTCCTGTGTCTACACTCTCCTCCACAGTGCGGAAGCTGGGCCAGGGGAATCCAGAAGTGACGACGCGCCTCCGGGGAAAGTACCGCCCATGTCTTAAGGCGGTGCCAATAGAAAACCCCCCATGACCTACCTATACACAGGATATCTTACTTCAGTTATGGATGTGGCTGCCTGACTCATACAACCTATTAATCAATTTTTGACTGCCACTCCTCTCTGCCAATCCCTCCAATGACTTCTACTAGTCCAATATATAAATAACAAAATACTAAGAACATACATCCACAACTCTGCCCCCAGCTACATCACCAACCTCATCTCAAAATAACACCAAAGCAGTCCACTTTGCTACTCCCAAGAGATTGATGCACAATTTGACTCCAGGTCTGTTCACCCTTAGCTGTCCGAGTGTCAGGTGTTTGTCCAGTTTGTTACTGAAAAAAATCAAGACAATGACGGTAAGAGCATTGCTTTGCGCCACAAGGCCTACCAAAACCAGGCAAATGAAGCATGTTGCCAGCAATCACATGATTGCATAGACGTCACGCTACCCATAGTGCACTGCGTCTATTCTGATTTATTTTTATTTTTCGTGACCAGGTTTCGGGGGGGGGTGCACGTGCGCCACCTATGGATGGGCCGCCACTGGTTGAGACAATGACAAAACTTACTAGCTAGTCTGCAAAAAAAACTAATTGACCATGTCTAACAATTCATATTAAAAACAGAGGGCTTTGTACCACACATTTGTAAGTATAATCCACACTGTTTTGCCAAAACTCTTAAATATGGTGCAGTCCCAACTTACATTTTTTAAGTCACTTCATGTCGGAGCATAAATCAGTAGATAAATAAAGGTCTGGTTTGCCTTAATTACATTGCTCAGCTTTTAAAACCTTCACCCAAAAAAAAAAAAACATGTTGCTGTAACTGCTTGTGTAACTGCAGTGGTGGCTGTTTTTATTTGTTATGCCACGTACACACGATTGGACTATCCGGCGGATTTGTCAGCTGGATGATCCGACCATGTGTGGGCTCCGGCGGACTTTTTCTTCCCAAAAGTCTGGCCGACTTAGAAAGAAGTTTTGACTCAAAATTATCCGGCCATCTGTGTGCTAGTCCGCGGGACTTTTGAAATGAACGGACTTGCCGACACACGGAGTACCAGGCCGCGTGTCCTCAACACGGTACCTAAAAAAACACAACACAGGTTTTTAAAATACTTTATTAGACAGCTCCGGGGTCTTCTCTTCTTCCGTCTTCGGGGGTCTTCTCGCCGGACTCCTCCGCTATCTTCTGCTAGCTCTTTTACTAGCGGAGGAGCCCGGCTTTCTCCTTCATGGCCGCCGCTGTCTGGGGGTCTTGTTCCGACTTCGGGGGTCTTGTCCCGCTCTTCTGTTTTTCTTGCCGGGCCTCCGCTTTCTTCTTGCAGCTCTTTTACTAGCGTTGGCCCGGTCTTCTGTTGCCGTCTCCGCCGCTTCTTCTTCTTCATCTTCTTTCTTCTCCCGATGTTGACACAAGGCTGTCTCCGCTTGTAATGGCCGAGATGTGTTGCACGACCACTTATATAGGGACAAGGGGCGGTGTCACCGTAACATGTCACACGGTGACCCCACCCCGTATGATGTCACAGTCCCAGCATCCTCCGGGATGGTGACATCATAATGGGGCGGGGTCACCATGTGACATGAGCCAGTAACCCCGCCCTTGTCCCTATATAAGTCGCCTCACAACATGTCGCTGACATTGCGGCCAGAGAGTGCGTCGTGTCCACATCGGATGAAGGAAGAAGGAGAAGAAGCAGAAGGCGACAGAAGACCGGGCCAACATTAGGAAAAGAGCTTCTAGTAAGAGGACCGGCAAGAAGAACAGAGGAGCGTGACAAGACCCCCGAAGTCAGAACAAGACCCCCGGACGGCGACGAAGGAGAAAGTTGGGCTCCTCCGCTAGTAAAAGAAATAGCAGAAGATAGCGGAGGAGTCCGGCGAGAAGACCCCGAAAACGGAAGAAGACCCCCGGAGCTGACTAATAAAGTATTTTAAAAACTTGTGTTGTGTTTTTTATTTACACTTTTTTCACCAGGTGAATGGGTAGGGGTACATCTTACCCCATACTCATTCACATAAGGTGGGGGGCCGGAATCTGGGGCCCCCTTATTAAAGGGGGCTCCCGGATTCCGATAAGCCCCCCGCCCGCAGACCCCAACAACCAACAGCCAGGGTTGTCGGGAAGAGGCCCTTGTCCTCATTAACATGGGGACAATTTGCTTTCGGGTGGGGAGGCCGCAGGGCCCCCTTTTTCCCAAAGCACCCCCCATGTTGAGGGCATGCGGCCTGGTACGGCTCAGGAGGGGGGGCGCTCGCTTGCCCCACCCCCTTTCCTGACTGGCCGAGCTGTGTGCTCGGATTAGGGTCTGATATGGATTCGGCGGGGACCCCCACGCTGTTTTTTCAGCGTAGGGATTGCCCTTTAAATCCATACCAGGCGACAGGGCTAGCAAGGTGTCAATCTCGCCGAGGGAGGCGGTGGCATTTACTTCCTTCGCTAGTCCCGTCTACCTGGAGTCACGTTCTAAATGAACGGACTTTACATATAAAAGTCCCGTGGACCTCCGCCAAAACTCCGGCGGATTGTACGCCGGAAAAGTCCGGGCGTGTGTGGGCAAGTCAGCATGTTCGGAGAGTCCGGCGGACCTCCGCTGGAAAGTCCGGCGGATTGACCGCCGGACTAAGTCCGCCGGTAGTCCGGCCGAAAAGTCTGATCGTGTATACGTGGCATTAGTGTATTTAAATCTGTAGTACATCTAATACTCCCTTTCCCCAAGACTGACAATGCTGCTGTCCAAAGGTGCCCCTGTGCTCCTGCATGCAGAGTGGGGGCACCCTAACACAGGAAGTGTATTACCAGCCAGATCACCAGATGAAACAGAAGGGGAAATAACTTAAAGAGGATGGCCACCTGCACAAAAAAAATTAAAAGTCAGCAGCTACAAATACTGCAGCTGCTGACTTTTAATAAATGTCGGCAGAAGATGACAAGCAATCGCTTGTCTCTCAGCTGCCCCCGCCGCCATCTTCTGTCAGGGAATCAGGAAGTGAAACGTTGCGGCTTCACTGCCCGGTTCCCTACTGCGCATTCGCGAGTCGTGCTGCGCATCTTTACTGGTCCCCGTTGTGTCCTGTGAACTGTGTGTTTCCCAGGACACAATGGGGGGGGGGGGGTGGGGGCGGGCATCTGCGGATAGGGGCAGCTGTGGCTAGTCCCGGAAGTGGGTGCAGATACCTGTATTATACAGGTTTCTGCACCCCCCTGAAAGGTGCCAATTGTGGCACCGGAGGGGGGAAGGAATCCGATAAGCGGAAGTTCCACTTTAGGGTGGAGCTCCGCTTTAAGAAAATGAATGCATCCACCGCATATGAGGATTGGAAAGCTACAATATATTACATGTATTGCTTTGGGTTTAATACTATTTTAAAGCAAGCTTTCAAATCAAAAATTTTTTTTAAAATGTAATTAGTATTTTTCTTATTAACTCCTACTTCACTTCCTGTATGTAGCTACAGTATTATTATCTGTTAACTTTCTATTTGTCTTTTAACAAAAAATCCTTTAAAGGGTAACTCCAGTTTCGTGGGGAAAAAAATAGCAAATTAAGAAAAAAATAATTATATTGTAATTGAATGTTATTAAAAATTACCTTTCCATTTTAATCTGCAGCCACTGTAATTTTCTGAGAATGCATTGCAATATGGCTACCTGGAGTTTTCTGTAC
>CM053026.1:233384051-233443134 GCA_028564925.1 Lithobates sylvaticus
GCACAGTGTTGCATTATAAAATTTGTGACACCTTTTTAGATGTTTTAGTGCATTGGAAGCCCATACACTTCAACAGGCTGACTTACTGCATGCTATAACACATTTTAATTTACCACAGAAATGTAAAAGGGCCCCAAATATGTGGTTTAAGGGCAAAATGTTCAGACGGGAAATTACAAGTGCATTGTTAAAGATGTATTCAGGGCTGGCCCTACTATGGGTCGCGGTGGGTCCACGGGAAACCGGCAGCAATTTAAGAGAGGCAGCAACAGGGGCGCACTGCCCAAGGACCAGAGGCTCCCTCTCTCTTACGTACAGTGTCAACCTTGCATCATGCTTATTTCTACCCCCCAGTCCCTCCCCACTCTGCTCCCCAGCAGTACAAGTTGTACTGCTGGAAAGCGGAGCAGGGTGGGGCTAGGGAGCAGATTGTGGTGGTGGGGGGTGGTGGAGCAGCTCTCATGGTCCCAGAACAGCACATGCTTCAATAGCAGGAGCACCTGTTCTCAGTCGCCGCATTTTGCATCACTGATCTGGGATCGGAGGTTAGTTGGTCAGTGGCGGTGAAGAAGAAGGGGGGAGCTTTTGTGGTGCTGCACATTTCATATACCTGTGAGCTGAGCTCATTTTTTTGGGCATGTCTCTTTGCTGGTGGGGGCATGTGTCTTTGCAAAATTTTTGCTTGCTTGTGATTGGATGATGGAGTTCAGCAGAGCTTCTGTTTATTTAATTAGCTCTGGAACAAGTGCTCTTGCAGTGTGCAACTTTGAAAAGTTCACAGTCAATTCATCTTTAGTAAGTCAACCCCATTAGAATGGCATATAATAGTCATCCTAGCACTATTTTGTTTATGTGGGAAAGTGAGGGTTTTATGACGTACAAATATGAGTTCTGGAAAATATAATTGTTAAAAAGAAAGGGAACACTGGATTTCACATGTCATTGCAACTGTAGCAAAGTTGGTATATAACCCAAATTATTTGAATGTGCTTTAAAGGATTAATGACGTTTTAATGGATTAATGAAGACTAAAGTTGTAGTTTTGATATTAAACCCTCACTTTTTAAGAACTTTCGGCAGCTGATTTAATCCTTGCCTATGTTCCAGTTTAAGCTACTGCCATGATTACTTCCCAGGTTTCCTGCTTTTGGGGTGGCTCTTTTCTCTTGCAGCATCCTACAGAGCTACACTTGCATGCAGGGACTAAAGTTGTGTCTCCCTACTTTGTTTGTCTCAATAGAAATAAACAACCCTATAGCCTAAGATGTCAAGGCACTCCCCTGCTCTTCCCTTCTCTTCCTCCAATCTAAAAGACTGACTGGAGACTGCACTCTCCACTGTCAACTTTTCCCTATAAAAACTGGAAGTTCAGGGAAGCAGCACTGGGAGGGGGTAGGGGCCAACAGCATTAAAAGTTGCAAACTGCAATTTGAACAAATAGTTTACTGGGGAATGTTTATTTTAATGTTATCAATGTGTTAACATGAAAAAAAATGCTGAGGGCTTAATACTACTTTAAAAATGTTACAAAAAAAAAAAATGCTGAAGGCTTAATACTACTTTAAAAATGATGTGAAGTTTTCACAGTTCATTATTAGGGAATATCCATTGGCAGGGGTAGGGGACTAAGCCTACCGCCATTTGTTAAACAACAGCTTTTAAAATTAGTTGATTCTGCCAGCTTGCTTTATTTCATTTTTTTGTCTGATAAATGACATAAGTGTGGGACATATTTATATATATTTTTTTAGTCAGATTAATGATTATAACATGGCCTGTTAAGAAAAGAATGAGAACAATAGTCTGTTGTTTTTTTAAGTGAGATATTGATTCCAACATGCTTGTTTGTTCATTTATTAGGCTGGTCTGAGCACTTTTTTTGTCAATGTATTTTTCTTAGGTTTATCCAGTGAAAAATGTTTATAGTTAATAGGTTCCAATGCAGGTGGGATCTAAGCACAGAGTTAACACATTCCCAGATAATGGCCTTTTTTAGTTACAACATATTTGCAATATAAATATTGTTTGTATAATGTAAAAAACATATGCAACTGGACCAAATAGTACTGAAACAATAGGGCTGATATACTAAAGGCAAATGGGCTGTTGACTTTGCAAGGGAATTTTGCACTAGAGCTTACTGAATGAGGCGAAAGTATGCTGACTTAATGAATGAGGTTAAGGTCTGCTGTTTTTGCAAAGATATTCATATAACTTTCACCTAGCATTCATACATTTTCCAATTGAATTCAATTGGAAAAAAATGCCTGAATCTTGGATGAATGTTGTGTGAAAAAACATTATAATATACATAGATATAGACAGGCTGTTACTGAATTGCAATCCAAACATTGTGACATTTTAACGAACCTGTTGTCATAATATTTTTTAATACCGTTAATGGTTAATGTTTTATATATATATATATATATATATATATATATATATATATATATATATAAAATGAATATGCATTCTGTATTGGTTTTATATGGCAGATTAGCATAAAGCAAGTAAACAGATTTTCTATTTTTTCTAATTAAACCTATGACAATTTAACGAGAAAGCATGGTTACATGCCTAATTTCATCTGCATGAAATTAAGCATGAAACCTAAGAAAGGTCTAGTGGTGTATATGAAGAATGACAGGAGGTGCATCCTCCGATGACAGCCAAAACAATATCTAAACATGCTGTGGCAATATATGGCCTTTTCAGTATATCACATATTTATTAATCTGGTCTAGAATGCAATGTACTATCCAGAATTCCCAACATCAATGAATGATAAAAGTTTAAGAGGTTCTGCATTTAAAATTAAGCAAATTCATATTCTATCATATAAATAATGGGAAATGATATCACCTGCTTAGGCATTCTAATAACTTGTTCTTTTCTTATGGGTTTTCAGCTGCTACACAAAAGGCCTTAAAGTGTATTTCCACATTTGCAGTCAATTTAAGAAAAACACACTGGGGGGGGGGGAATTTACTAAAGGCAAATCCACTTTGAACTCCAAGTGCACTTGAAAGTGCATTCGCTGTAGATCTAAGATGGACATGCAAGGAAAATAAAAAACAGCATTTTAGCTTGCACATGATTGGATAATAAAATCAACAGAGCTTCCCCTCATTTCAGATCTTCCCCTCAGATTTACAGCGACTGCACTTCCAAGTGCACTTGTGGTGCAAGGTGAATTTGCCTTTAGAAAATAAACCCCCATATGTTTGTTATATGTTCCCATTCACACAGCATGCATATAAAAATTAAAAGAAAATATGCTTATCTTTTAGACGTTAGAATGAGCCTGTTTCAGGTCTATCCCCATTAACTTACGTGTTCAGATCAATATGCAAATGATTAATGTTATTATTTATACCAATGGAAGCTCCTGAGGAAGTCTGTCTGTGATTAAACTAGTTAGATAGGCTTATAGCACTGTGACATCATCATGCATTGTGGTCGGGCATTTGCTCACATGGAACTAGTGGTGTGGAGTGTTGGAGCCTTGGAGAGATTGAGCTGTTATACCATAGTGCTGGCCGAGCATTTATGTTGTGTGAGTGATTTTAATATATTTTATTTTTAAATCTTAATAAATTGATTGCGGTATGATGGACGTCTTTTTCCTTTCATATCCATAGATGTTAATCCAAATTGAGTGTTATCCAGAGACCTTTTGAGGAGTGGTTCCTATACTGAAAGCAGTAAACCTGCAATATAATATCAAAGACAGCTAAGACCCACTTTTTAATTTAAGAGATATTTTTTGTTTTATATTCTTTATTAGATGTTTTCACATACATCGTTAATAATACATGTAATATTTCAACAGATGTTCCAATTGGAGCATAAAGTTAATTTCAACGTATGTAACATATTCAGAACAAGTAGCAAATTAGTCAAATTCAAACTAGGTTGAAAGGATATGACTACACCTGGAGGCATTAATGGAGATGGCTCCAGAAGGGGGAGGGGTAAAGGGGGGGGGGGTGAAGAGGAGGGGGTACCAGCATGGCAATCATAGTAAAATTCAACAAGAAACATTATATGTTTACAGTGCATCCAGAATGTGATAACCATGAGGACCATTTGAAAAGAAACTTGTCCATAGTTAAGTTTTTCCTGGCTACTATTCTCTCCATTTCACACTGGAGATTGAGGTATGCAAGAGTGGATGCTAGGGAAGGGGGGTTTGTAGTTTTCCATTTTCTGGTGATATTTAACTTTGCTGCAAGTAAAAGATATATTATTACCACTCTTGATCTGGGCGGAGATTTTTCTATACTATAGCTAATTTCGGAGAAGGCTTTGATGG
Organism: Lithobates sylvaticus; assembly: GCA_028564925.1. Taxonomy (NCBI): domain Eukaryota; kingdom Metazoa; phylum Chordata; class Amphibia; order Anura; family Ranidae; genus Lithobates; species Lithobates sylvaticus. The sequence goes on from CM053026.1 coordinate 233,388,370, forward strand.
TAGTTGTGATATAGATGAGATATAGAGAAAAGATTTGTCTCCAAAAGGAGCTATGGGATCTGCAAAACCAGAGGAGGTGTGTTATAGTACCCACACTGCTGCAGGCCCTCCAACAGGTATTAGGCGAGTTTGGGTATATTTTTGATAACCTGTAGAGTGTTAGATACCATCTACGCACAGTTTTCTGATAGTTTTTGCAGTGGTTAGAGCAGTGGGATGCTGTGTGAGTGGATTTGAAGGCCTTTTGCCACATAGTAGGGGTCACCTTGACATTTATTTCTGCTTCCCATTTTGAAAAGGTGTTAATTTGGGAGTATGGTCGTTTGTCATTTAGGGCCTCATAAATCATGGAGATACCATGCTTTGGGTATATGGATTGGTAGTAGAATCTGTGGAATTTTTCAGGTATAAGGACTGTAGAAGGGAGTTTTGAGGTTTTGAGGAAGTGGCTTATCCTCATATAGTTGTAGGTCTCGGAGATACGTATAGGGAAGGGGGGGACTGAGACCAATAGAGATGGGCTCATAAAGGGGCTACTTTGGGGTAACAAATTTAGATCGAGTCTTTTGAATCAATTAAATCAAAACAGTTTATTAGAGTATTTAGTATATCTCTCTTTAAAAAGAATCCATATCAATGGATATCTGTTACTAAACTAGGACAAACTACACCAAACAAAACAGACACAAAACACCATATAACAATAAGTGGTGCACCACAGGAAACCGTACAGCGGATAATAGTCAATAATAATCAGCAGTGTTTTGAATATATATCAATCATATTTTAAAAGAAAAAAATGCCTAATTAATCGATCACTACTTGATTTAGTTATTGACTATTACTTTTATGGACAGATAGCTTTGGAAACGTTTAGATAGGATCATAGTTGCTGATTCATATAGTGTTATTCATAAATTGAAGATACAGCCTATATGTTTGATCACGGTATCTATATCAATAGATAGAACTCCAAGGTTCAGTTGTTTGACAATAATATCATCACTCATCAAGTAGTAAGGGGCTGACACAGATGCAATCAAGATTTTTCGCCCTTTTGTCTGCAGACAGATGTAGTAAAGGGATTAAGTTTCCCAAAGGCATTTGTTCAATTGCTGCATGGAGAATATAAATTTCAATAGGTTGGTGGGTGATGCTTTCAAAACGGCCAGAGACAAGCTGTTTTTGGCTAGCAATCAGAGAAATCGATAACAGGGGAAAAGATAACATCCCACATTTGCCGAGCATGTAATATGCGAACAGCTGATTGCATTGCCGCACAAGTCCTTTTCAGTCTCTCAAAAAGCAATCAAAGGCACATGAGACATCCAATGGTAATCGAGCATATAGTATGTAAAAGGCTGGTTACGTTACCGCATGGAGCCGTATGAGTCTCTCATGTTAGTGGATACCCGATCCCAATTCTTGAAAGTGCCTTGTGAAAGCCTCCAGACTAGTCAAACCCGTCAGCCGACACTGTGAAGGATAGTGGCTGGGTTTACCAGTGGGTATCTCCTGGCTAGTCAGCGGTACGATATCCAAACCACCATTGAAGTGCTGAGCATCACTCAAAGCATGTCCATGCTGCGCGCGGGGATTCTGCGCTGGATAGTGAAAGTCCGCTGCCGGTCACGTGGTGCGTGACGTCGACGCGTTTCGCTGGTGCGTAGTTACGTTGCTTCTTCCTGGACGTGTATGTTGGAGCTGTTGAAGATCCCCTCTTATCGGCATTGAAAATCACCCACAGGTGTTGGATCAGAGGGGAAGAGATTTGATTGGAATAGATCATCCATTTCAACAGTGTCAATCATTTGGCTGTAGGCTCATTGTTTAAATGATTTGCCGAATTTTGACACTTTGGGACTAAATAGTATTTCATTTGTGTTATAAAAATACAACAATTGAATGGTGTGCCTGGGATGGTAATACATAAAACATATAAAACGATATCAAATATAATGTTTGATATAGACATTTGGTAACAAAACAGGGGGAGGAGAAAAAGGAGAAAATCGTGTTGCAGTATGTATTATTTGTTCTAGAGGTACTGATGTCACGAACAGGCAGAAGGGAATAATTATGCACATAAATACACAGAGGAAAGTAGTAATAAATTCAAATTTAAATTTAAACTTAAATATGTCTAAGAGGTATGCATCAAAAGAGGGAACAAAGCAAGACAAGCTTATTAAGTAATAACGATATAATGTATAATTAAACAGTGTTTACTAACACATTTAATCTCTTATGATGGTCCTGCTTAATTTCTTCCCCTGCATCTATTCATACACATTGGCATTCCCAAAGCCATGACCTCTAGATATCCAGGAAAGCCTGGAGATTTAACTCGGTATTCAGGCCCACCGGAACCAAGGATTTTAGACGGTAAACCCACCACTTTTCTTTTTGTAGCAGAATTTTGTCTAAATCGCCACGTCGTGTTGGCAATTTCAATGCATATATGCCCTTAAATGTTAGGCCTTTTGGGTCGCCACCGTGACACAATGAAAAGTGTTTTGCTAGGGGCTTTTCAGGTATTTTGCCCTTTTTCCATATTTCTCGTAAGTGTTCACCTATCCTAATTTTAATTGATCTTTTCATTTTACCAACGTTAATTTTGGAACAGGGACAGGTTATTATGTAAATAACCCGTGTGGTCGAACAGTTGATAAGGTCATTTATCCTAAAATTCTCCTTACCTAATGCATCCGTAAATGTAGAGGTTCGGTCCACAAATGGACAGACCTGGCATTTTGTACACGGGTACATTCCGTTTGATTGGGGATATTTTGAAAGCCATGTATGGTCTGATTCTTTAGAAAATTCAGATTTTATCAACAGATCACCCAAACTTCTAGCTTGTCTAGCAACGAGCTTAGGAGTACGACCAACAATTTCACCAATCACCGGAGAACCAGTCAGTATGCCCCAATGCTTCTCAAGTATGGAGCAAACTTTATTCCACTGTGAGCCAAATGTGGTGCCAAATACAGGTACCGAGAATACCGTTCTTAATAGAGACTTTGAGATCGAGGAAGGATAATGTTTTTTGATCAAAACTGTAAGTGAGGCGTATGTTTCTCTGGTTAGTATTAAGATCTACCACGAATTTATGGAGGTCTTCCAGAGAACCACGCCAGATCATCAACACATCGTCTATGTACCGCAGCCAGGTCTGTACATGGCTGCGGTACATCGACAAGGGGTAGACATCCTCCTCCTCCCAAAGGCCTAAATGGAGACAGGCATACGAGGGGGCCCAAGCTGCACCCATCGAAGTTCCACAGATCTGGTGGTAGTATATCGTCAGAAATTGGAAAAAGTTATTAGTTAATGCGAATTCCAGTAGATCGACAAGGAACTCATTTTGATGGCTGGCATGAGGATATGAAGTCTCCAAGAAACTGGATACCGCCTTTATACCTACTTGGTGGGGAATAGAGGTATAAAGGGATTCTACGTCAATGCCAACCAACCAAATTTCTTCTGGGTTCGGGTATGGTTCCAGACTTGAAATTATAGACAGAACATGTCTCGTGTCTTGTACGTATGATTTGAGATTTTTAACCATATCTTGCAGTAGGGAGTCTAAGTACCTACCAACCCTTTCAAGAGGTCCTTGACAGGCCGACACAATGGGGCGACCTGGGGGATTTTTTTGATCCTTGTGGATCTTGGCTATTATATAAAAGGTCGGTACACAGTACTCCCCCACTGCTAGATACTGGAACTCTTTCATCGTTAGTAAGCTCTCATCTCTAGCGAATGTCAATTTCTGATTAAGATCTTGCACTAGGGTAGGAAATGGATTACTTTCAAGTATATGATAGGTGGCCTGATCGCCCAGTAGACCTCCCTTTCATACATTGATTGTGTTAACAACACAACATTGCCTCCTTTGTCGCTTTTTTTGATCACAATATTTTTAGTTTTTTTGAGGTCATTAAGGACGTGTCTCTCACCACTGGTGAGGTTATCACATGGCCGCTGAGTCCAATCAACTTTTTCAAGGTCGTTTTGGACAAATTCCAAGAATAAGTGAAGCCACTTGTTCTTGGACAGTGGTGGCATTTTTTGTGACCTGATTCTAATCTTTGTTGGTCATCGTGTTAGCGGGGGAGGGTCGCTAAAGTCATCATTTTCATCTAGTAAGGAGGTCAAAATGTCTATAGCTTTTTGGTCGTCGTTATCTATGGCTGTAGTTAGGGGCTCTGTGCTGTTCTGTTTACTGTATAGAGAACGGTAGAAGACTTTCCTCAAAAATAAAGCAACATCTTTATATACAGTGAACTCGTCCATATTCACAGTTGGCGAAAAGGACATACCTTTCTGTAATGAATTTATATGGTCATCTGTAAGGACAAGGTTAGTCAAATTGACTATTTTGAGGTCGTTCGCTTCTTTTAGTGCCGCCACTGGGGACTGTGGAATTTTTAGTTCCTCTTTTGACTGCGGGTATAAGTTCGCTCCTGGTTTTCCTTTAATTTGTTTGAAGTTTTGGTACTTTTTGTTGGAGGTGGTAGTTGACCTATGGTCTTCTCCACCCCCACGTGGTCTAAAAAAATAACGTTTTTTTGGGCGTCTTCATCTGACCCGTTAGATTTTGAACGTCGTTGTCGCGATTTTTGGCGATAGCCTCATCCTCGTGACTGGCTTCTCCCCCGTCGTATAGTCAGATCAAAGGCCACGTCGGCCTCAAAGTCAGCAAGGTCACGTCTAAATTTTGCTTGTTTTGTAATTTTTAAATTTAATTGTATTTTTTCTATTTCCTTTTTAAGGCTCTCATTTTGTTTTATAAATTCCTCTGTGTCTTTTAGTGCCTCTAAGTTACTGGCGCTTTCAGCTATTTGCTCCTGTAAAGCTGCAAGCTGATTTTTCTCTTCATCTGCGCGCGGAATCCCCGCGCGCAGCATGGACATGCTTTGAGTGGTGCTCAGCACTTCAATGGTGGTTTGGATATCTTAATATAAACCACTTAGCTTTTGAGTGACAGTAGACTCTTTGCGTGCTCTATAGATCTATAAGGTTGAGCCGGCAGAGGATCAATTTTGGATTATGTTCCAGTTGGTTCAAGGGGATACACGCTAGCCACCCCAAAAGGGAAAACGCTGTGGTCTGCATGTGCCCCCCGCCCCTCCTGGATTTTTGGTCCCGCTCTCCACCCCCTCCCCACCCAACAATTTCCAATTTGTTAGGTAAATGAGGGGACTGCCTTGTGACAGTGCTCCAAATGTTGTAGTTAGTTATAAATGACTTTGATCATTTTTTTGGTCCCGCTCTCCACCCCCTCCCCACCCAACAATTTCCAATTTGTTAGGTAAATGAGGGGACTGCCTTGTGACAGTGCTCCAAATGTTGTAGTTAGTTATAAATTACTTTGATCATATTGAACGCAAAGGCAGCTGACACAAAACAGGGGGAAGAAAACCTTAAGTGAACTTCACTCAAATAAACTCAGCTGTTTCTGGGTGTAGGTACGCTGACCTCCACAGGATAGGCCCTGCGGGGTTACCTTGAAGCCTTAATAGGTGGTAAGGAAAGAGAGTAGAAGAGAAGGAAGATGAAAAGAAAGAGAAAGTGCATTTGCGGTGTGACTAGCGAAGAAGAGCAGGGGATGGAGCCTGACACCCAAGTCAATCTTTGAGGGAAGTCAAATGGCCCGGGTACAGGGGAACCTTGATGTAACAAGGGCTCCCAAGTTGCTTCAAAGCTAGGCACCCTGTCTAACAGTTATGCAGTGATTTGTTCTTGGGTCAAAATCCAATACATTTTTTGCTTTGTGGCTATTAAAGAGACCTTGTTTGTATTCCAGAAATAGGAAAAGTCTGAATACTGTCCCCTGGACATGAATCACCTCCATCCCTAAATTACATAGAAAAGAAGCAACAATCGCCCATGGGACTTTAAATGAAGTGTTCATGCTGATCAGAGGGTAAACAAGTATGAGTAAAAAAGTAACAAAGTTTATTTAAATGGTAACAATGGCAACCAACACAGAACATGAGCATGGGTGACAGGTAAAACAGTAACATAACATAATGTTTGTTTTCCACACCCTTGCAATGGTAATTTTTGCTCCTAGGAGCATAAATAAAATAAGATTATAGGTGTGTTTGGGGGCACCGTCAATTCTGTGGTTCAGTAATGCAATAGTGGGGGTTTGTGGGATTCCAATTCCCGTGACAAATACCATCTTGTGAGAACTTTAACATTTGCCTCTATTAGGCTTGTGTTGAGAATACCCTTGTAAGATTTCTGGAAGTGGCAGTGCCATTTATTCGGGTCCCATGACAGGTCCAGGTCCTCCTCCCAGGCCTGGGCATAGGGAGGCAAGCTGTGTTTACTCACCAATAAGGCATATATCAGCGAAATACCACCCCTCCATGAGGGCACAACACCACTGTTCGTAAGCTGTTGGTTTTGGGGGGATGGGTTTGTCTGTCCATAAAGTTTTGAGAAATGTCCTAATTTGGCTGAATCAAAATTTTTCAGCATTCGGCATTTCAAGTTTGTTGGCACAGTCAGCGTGAGTGGGCCCGATGTGAAGAAGTGTCCAATTCTGAACATGCCCTTATTCAACCACCACCTGAAATCTGTTATGTTCAACCCTGGTATAAATTTTTGATTGTGGAAAATATGGGCCAATGGTCTAAGGGAGGAAACCAGCATTTTTTGTTTGTGGAGTGTGTCGCAAAGCGCCAGGGAGTGTGAAGGTGTCGGGCCATTATGGGGGGGGGGTCGCTGTTTCTGGGGACACCACATCAAGTAATCAATCGTGTGGTGTGGGACCGTCTGTCTCTCCAGTCCGGCTTGGGCACCTTATAATATACTGTGAAAATTTTGCCTAGTTGAGCCGCCTGGTAGTACCCCCAAATAAAGTGGATGATCCATGATTGGAATTTGTTCAGTATATTTTTTGGTATGGGGATAGGGAGGGAACGGAAGAGATATAATATTTATGGAATCAGGATCATCTTTACCGCATTGACCCTACCCAGCCAGGATAGACCACATTTACACCATGCCCCGATGTCCCCCTCCAATTTTTTGAAAATTTGGGGGTAGTTTGCAGCAAAGAGTCCATCCACCTTACTGGGGAGTGTGATACCCAGGTATGGTATAGAATCCTTAGCCCAAGGAAAGGGAAAATGTTGTTTAAGTTGATCCACCCGGTGGTCTGGGACAGAGATATTAAGAGCCATTGATTTGGATAAATTCACTGTGAGACCCGAGAGGGAAACAAAGTCCTTGAGCGTTCGTAATAGATTGGGTGTGGATATTAGGGGGGGCGTAAAAAAGAGAAGCATGCCGTCCGCAAACAGCGCACACTTATGTTCCTGGGGTCCGCACAGTACTCCTTTAATGTTCGGGTTGGATATAATGGCTATAGCTAGCATTTCGATGGCAATCGCGAATATGAGTGGAGATAGTGGGCAGCCCTGTCTAGTGCCTTTATGTATATTAAAATGTCGTTTAAGTTGATCCACCCGGTGGTCTGGGACAGAGATATTAAGAGCCATTGATTTGGATAAATTCACTGTGAGACCTGAGAGGGAACCAAAGTCCTTGAGCGTTCGTAATAGATTGAGTGTGGATATTAAGGGGGACGTAACGAAGAGAAGCATTTAGTCCGCAAACAGTGCACACTTATGTTCCTGGGACCGCATAGTACTCCTTTAATATTCGGGTTGGATCTAATGACTATAGCTAGCGTTTTGATGGTGATCACGAATATGAGTGGAGATAGTGGGCAGCCCTGTCTAGTGCCTTTATGTATATTAAACTTGTCCGAGTAGTATCCCATGAGGTGTATTTGTGCGCTCAGGGAGGAATATAGAGAGTGTATGATGCCCAAAAAGTTTAATATATTAAAGAGATAATGCCAGGACACTGTGTTGAAGGCTTTCTGTAGGGCGATAGATGCCAGAAAGCCTTCTTGTGGGGTCCCTCCATCCCAATTGGAGTTCAGACCCTTCTGACCTGGTCCAGGCCCAGTCTCCCTGGTGTAGCCTGCCTGATCCTTATGGATATATTTTGCTAAAAATTCCAACATTCTGTTCGCCACGACTTTGGTCATGATCTTAATGTCATTGATGAGAGAGGTGGGGCGAAAATTTTCCACATCACTCCCATCCTTCCCTGGTGTAGGGATCACCAAAATAAAGGTCTTGTTCAAGTCTCTATCTATTGGGGTACCCTCCTACAGAGAATTAAAAAGGCGTGTGAGATACGGGGCCAGAGTGGTCCCAAATTTTTTATAATAGCCGCAGGAGAAACCATTCGGGCCTGGTGCTGAGCCAAGTTTCAGGGATTTTATTATCCCCAGAACTTCATCTGTGAAAAACTGACTTTCCATAAGGTTCCTATGCTCATCTGATAATTTAGGGAGTGTTAGGTCGCAAAGAAAGGAGTCTTGTTTGTTAGCGGTTGGCGGTTTATGGTCCGAGTATAGTTTGGAGTAGTATGCCTAGAAAGCATCCATGATGCCGTTTGGGTTTTGGGTCAGATCCCCCATGGCGGTCTTAATTTTAGGGAAGACTAGGGTTCGAGTCTTGGGGATTAATTTCGCTGCCAGTTTGGAACCAATTTTATTGGATTGGTAGTAAAATTTTGCCCCTGACCAGCGGAGAAATTTCTCTGCGTCTGCGGTGAGGGTAAAATTAAGTTGAATTTTTAGCTTGTAAAGAGGTAGGTGTGGGGTTTTGTTTATGTGCCTTACTTAACTCTTGAAATTCTCTATTCAGTCGTACGATTTCAGCTTTACGTTCCCTCTTTATTTGAGAGGACATCTGAATAAGTATGCCCCTCATCACAGATTTATGTGCTGCCGAGAGTGTGGACGGGGAGATATTGTCAGTGTCGTTGTCTAGAAAATAGTCATGAAGCGATTTCTCAAGGACCTAGCAGTGAACAGGGTTGTCAGGATGGATTAGTTGACACGCCATTTAAAGAGTCCCCTGCATATTGCATGGATAGGGACATCATGGAGTGGTCCGAAAGTGGGGTATCTTTGATCTTCGAGGAGACGGTTAGGGGAATTGAAGAGGCCGTTGTAAAAATGTGGTCTATCCTTGCATAGTTCTGGTGTGGAGCCGAGAAATGGGTGACATCTGTGCCATGGGGATTCAGTTCCCTCCATATGTCAACTAATGGTTGTTTAATAATTGTGCAACTTTCAAGCTCTGTTTTGGTGGGCATTTGGTAATAGTTGAACTCCCCCTGGATTTGTCCAGGGGTAGGTCAAAAGGCAAATTAGTGTCTCCCCCCATGATAACGTTCCTCCTCAAGTGTGGTTCTAGTTTGGACATCATAGTGTGGAAAAATGTTTATTGGGTGCGTAATATGTCACAAAAGTGTCTGTCCCTCCATTTATGGTCCCTTCAAGTAGGAGAAACCTCCCCTCTGGATCTCTAATTAACTTTGTCATCGTAAAGTTAAGGTTGCATGAGAAGCAGATGGCTACCCCTCTTGTATTATTCTGGGCATTAGCCAGGTAGAATTGTGGGAATTGGTATTGTAGGAAGGTAGGGGTGTATGAAGCGGGAAAGTGCATCTCCTGAAGGAGGACAATGTCCGCCTTCATGGAGTGGTATAGTTGAAATATCTTTCTTTGTTTAACCGTGAAGTTCAGCCCTTGGGCGTTATGAGAGATAATGGACAGGGTCGGGTTGTATAGTGGTGGGTCAGTCATTGACCAGAGCGGTGGGAGAGCGCCACAATGGTAGATATCTTACCCCAGTCTGGATATTGTCCAGAAGGTATGACCAATGTCAGTGGTTCCCTGCAGTCCGGTCCCTTGCTTCCATGATGGTGCTTCCTTGTAATGGTCTGTAATCAGATGCTTAGGAAAAAGAGTAGAGGAGGAAGGAAAAGAGAAGGAAAGCGACATAAAGAAAATGGTCATTCCATAACTGATAATAGTTGGTGAACCAAAGAGTTGAGTGGGGTTCAAACCTGTCCCCACTCCCCTCGTATCCAGGGAAGTAAATATTTCCCTCTTCCCAGATGTGACCAGTAGTCCCTGGAAGGAGAACCTCATCATTGCAGTGACTATGGGAGGTGCATTGTGACCGTTCCAGCCAATCAGCCTTAATATGCATCTTAAATCTAGGGCTAGACAGGTAGATATAGAGGTAGCCTATTCCCCAGGAATCTGTGATCACAGTGGGGGGTCCCCGAAACTTGGGAGCCCCCCTTTGGGCACTCACCTCCCCGAAGACCAATTAGGCGTTTCCTTCAAGTGTCCGTTATTGCTTTCCTGCGGATCTCTATAGTATTAAAAAAAGGATTGGTATACCCTCCCCCGGTGAACTGGAGTCACTAGTGCTGTTCCTCCCTCCCTCTAACTCCCTCCCAATGTCCCAGTCTCCAGTTGGGTCTGAGCCTCCAGTGGACCTGGTATCCACGAATGATGAAGGAGTGTCCAATGCTCTTTCCAAAAAGTGCGGAGGGAATAATTGCATTTTACCAGTTCATATAGGGGGGAGAGAAATGGTCGGGAGGTCATCAACATGGGTCTGTCTATCTCATCCACAGGGATGATAGAATTATGGAAGGAAGAGCCACAAAGTTAGGTTAAATGTCCCTTAGTGAGGGATGTGTTGTGGACACGGGGAGTCCCAGTAGTGAGTGCGAGGATCAGATCCGGGGGGGCGTCATTAGGCTATATGAACCGTAACAGGATGAGGACTTTCATCTTGGTGGGTCAGATTCTTTTGACCTTTTTGGCTGTTGTTTTTGCCAGGCTGGGAGCAGTGGACTGGGTTACGAGGAGCGTTTCGTGGATGGGGGGCCTCTGGTAGCAGCAGGTTGTGAGATCGCCTGTGTGATGATCCCCAAGCAAGTCAGCAGATGTTCCCCTTCCCCAAACGTAGAGAAACCATAGGGTTTATTCTGATAAGAGAAATTTAGGCGCATGGGGAAGGCCCATCTGTAAATGATATCTCTTTGCATAAGAGCCTAGAGCAGAGGTTTCAGGGTGCGCTGTTTCTGGACTGTATACGGTGACGGATCAGTAAAGATTTGGACTGGTTGACCCTGCAGTAGGATCTTTTCTGCTGCCCTGCAGGCTTTCATAACTCCTTCTTTTATGGCATAAAAGTGAAGCTTTACAATTATATCTCTGGGCAGACCATCTTTGCGGGGTGGTTGCAGGGCCCTGTGTGCTCTGTCCAGTTCCCTCCTGTGCTCTGGAATGTCAGGTAACAAGTCTTTGAGCAGGGTCCTGGCTGCTGTGGGAACATCTTAAACTGTTTCCGGGTGCCCCTGAATTCTAAAATTATACCTTCTTGACCTATTCTCAAGGTCATCTATTTTGTATAAGGCTGTCTCCAACTGATCCTGGAGGTCCTGGATCCTGGCAGTGTTCTGGTTAATCCTGCCTGTTGCCTGGTCTGATTTCTTTTCCATTACCTCAATCCTTGCTCCCAAATGTTGTAAGTCAGCATGTATGGATGAGTTAATCTGGGCTGCTGTTTGAGCTAAGCCTTTTGAGAGCATAGTGGAGAAGGCAGATATCAGGGCTGACAGGTCCACTGGAGAGTGAGGTGAAAGTTGTGACATTGCGGTCGGTGGTGTGGGGGTGTTGAGGAGTAATGTGAACTGGTTGTTTGCCCTGTATATAGTCGCTGTGTGGCCGCTTTAGCTGATTTCCCTGAGGAGCTGAGAGATTAGGCAGCCATTCACGCATGCCATTAAGCCATGCCCCTTAAGAGGTATTTTTGATGTCTGCGTCTCCTTATATGGTGGAAATGTGTTTAAGTGTAATTTCATGAGATAATTTATGAGGGCGTGATTAGGGGCATAATTAGGGGCGGGGCAAGGTAGGGGTTGGGCGGGGCAACTGGTGGCGAGTAACCCTTGAGGCCTGGCTAGTAGCACAGGACTTGAAATTTTGAGCCCTGTCCTAGAGTATTGTTCATGTGCCGCTTAGTAATAAGAGTAGTCCCTTGAAGTCTGAACAGTAAATTGGCCAATTTATGGCTATATTTGGGAGGGTGTAAATAGATAGCTGAGCTAATTTAGAATCACCATATAGAAATAACCTCTCTTCAAATTCTGACAAGATAACTAGAAGAGAAGTTGGTTAGAGTTTGGTGCATAATAAACTAGAAAAGTCACCAAGCTTTCTCTCAGGTAGCCCTTTACCCTTTAAGAAACACCCTACTATGTGTCCATGCACACACAGGCTTTTAGCAGCTTTTAGTGGCAGGATCTTTTAGATGCTGGTAGAGGCAGGAAAAAAACACTGCCAGTGCATCCAGGAGCAGCAGGTTTGGGCAGAAAAAATATTTACGCTAATTTGAAGACAAAAGGAATACAAAAATATGTTCAAAAATATATATATATTTAAGTACTAAAAAAAATCAGTGCAAAATCATATCAAAATATAACTGGTGATAAACAAAGACTATAAATCCAAATTTCAATAATATGGTTAATATAGATGATTAGGAAATAACCACAAGCTTTTGTTACAAAAATACCACTGTATCACAACACTTTTCACTGTTTTGTAAATAGCTTCTCAATGGTTCAACAGACAAAATAAACAAGGTGTTGATTTGAACACGTGACCTCTCTCTCAGATAATAGTCCTTGCAAGCTCAGATTACTCTTTAAAAACACATGGACAAAATGTTATACTATGTATGTCTATTTGGTAATTTAACCACGACTTCTATTTCAGGTAAAGCTAAATTCTAATGAATTTTTTGTTTAAACATACATCATAACTAAGCCATTTACTAGACTTTGAAAATAGCCTTATGAGATATATCAACATGTGTATTATTCTCTTTAAAATTTTAACGAATAACGAATCGTTCGAATCGAATGAATCCGAAAACAACTAAAATCCGAAAAAACTAATTAGAAACAACGAATGTACGAATGAAGAAAATCCGAAAAACGAAAACGGGAACAACGAAAATCAAAAATTCGTACATTCGTAACTTTTTTTTTGTTGAATTGCTAATTTTCCGTGTCCCTTACAATGGTGCTGCTTAACGTGCTTCGGATGGATTGAACGAAAAAATTCATACATTCGTAACTTTTTTTTTCGATTCGTAATTTTCTGTGTCTCTTAAAATGTAATAATAGCATACACATTACATAACATTATGAATTATGCTCCGATTACGAATCTACGAATGTTACGAATGTTACGAATGTACGAATAAATACGAATGCGTCCGAATTTCGAATAAACAAATAAACGAAAATTAAACAGAAATACGAATCAACGAAAAAAATTTTTTTACGAAAATACGAATCGTTACGAATACGAACACCGACGACTTACGAATGTACGAATCGTTACGAATACGAACACCGACGACTTACGAATTTACGAATCGTTACGAATCAACGGAAACGTAAAAAAACTAAACGAAAATAAACTAATTTTTTTGTTGTGCACATGTCTATTTCCTATCATCCTCTATCTTACTCCACACTCTTATCCCTCAAAGAAAATAGGCGTGGATGTATTCTCCACATAATCAATGTGGTCAAATGACATGTTATTTACTATGTAACCATGGCACTAGAGGGCCTAGAGGGCATTATTGGACTTTTGACATAGTTATCAACAGCGGGCAGTGTTGTATTAAAACTGATTTTGCAATATTACTTAAAATGTCAAAATATCACTCCAAATAACCTTTAAAGAGGGACTGTACCTGAAATCTTTTTTTTAAAAGCCAGCAGCTACAAATACTGCAGCTGCTGACTTTTAATAAATGGACACTTACCTGTCACAGGTTCCAGCGATGTCGGCAGCAGAGGCCGATCAATCCCTCGGCTCTCTGCTGCTGCCAGCCAGCGTTGCCGATTCACTTCCCGGTTCCCTACTGCGCATGCGCGAGTCGCGCAGCGCAATGAGAATTGTCTGCGCTGTCTGCTGGGACCCGTGTGTGTCCTGTCAGACAGCGCGCCGGGACAGGAAGTGGCGTAAACTCCTGTGGGAGTTTATGCCCGGAAGTGGGTGTAAATACCTGTCTTAGACAGGTATCTGCACCCCCCTCCCCCCTGAAAGGTGCCAAATGTGACACCCGAGGGGGGAAGGGTTCCGATGAGCGGAAGTTCCACTTTAGGGTGGATCCCTCTTTAACTTAAGCTTAAAAGAAAATCATAAATATAAGGAAATGTCTATTATATGTTAGACTTTTTTTTACCTGTTCCTAAGATATATTGCTTTGAGAAAGTCTAACCAACATAATTAATTCTGGCTCTAAATACTTTGAGACTTAGATCATTGTTACGAAAAGCACACTGGTTATTTCACAGGTATTCACACTGATATGCTTTCCTATATATATATATATATATATATATATATATATATATATATATATATATATATATATATATTTCTCACACATAGTACTTCAAACATGCTATACTCATATTACTAATATATTTCAATGAGTACAAAAAATATATATCATGAATATATGAATGAATATTGTTAACAAAAAAATTTAATAAAAATACCTAAACAAAATAGATATAAAAGTATTAAATTAAGTGAGAATATAATCTCTCCAATATAATGTAATAATGATATAATATAAATGATTGCTAATACAATTTCTTGTAATTAATAAGGCTTTTTTATAATTCAGTTTTTAAATAAGCTCTTTTTCCTCAGTTATAAGCGAAAAGAAAAAAATATATGTCTCTCAGTTCATTGTTCCCTTGATACATGAGTCATCAATCTCATTATAACATAAACACAGGCCTCATGGCTAGTTCCTTATCACATCTGGCTGTCTGGAATTCATAAATATGCAATGAGGCAGAGTATACATTGATGCCTTTAAAAAAAAACTCTCTTGTAAATTAAAAGGATTCTATTCACCAGCTCTGAACGTATATTAACCTCTTAACAAACAGCTCAAATGGCTTCTAAGATGCCCATGAAATCATTTATGAAAAAAAAAATGCATAGGCCTTAAAAATGTATTATTTTTAACCCTAATAGTTCTGACACAACCATGACTTGATTGTTACTAACACACCACAGGACATACCCTTGTGGCTAACAGAGGCCAGAGTCAAGAAAAGACTAGAAGCTTAACACAAATAAATCTCCAGGACTAGATGGCTTACACCTGAGAGTCCTCAAAGAACTCAGTCAAGTTATAGCTAAACCATTGTTCCTAATCTTTGTGGAAAGCATACTGACAGGAATTGTACCAGCTGTTGGAGAAAAGCCAACATGGTACAAATATATAAAAAAGGGCAGAGACATATTCCTGGAAACTACAGGCCAGTCAGCCTACCATCAATAGTAGGTAAATTATTGGAGGGGATGATAAGGGACTATATCCAAGAATTTGCTGAAGAAAACTGTATCATTAGTAGTAATCAGAAATGTCGTTCCTGCCAGACCAATCTGTTAACATTCTACGAGGAAGTGAGCTGCCATCTAGATAGGGGAGGCCTATGGATGTGGTGTATCTGGATTTTGCAAAAGCATTTGACACAGTTTTCCATAAATGCTTAATCTACAAACTTAGGTCAGCAGGCTTGGACCATAAGGTCTGTTCTTGGTTACAGGGGCGCGTCCAACGGGTGGCAATAAATAAGGTGTACTCAGACTGGTCTGGAGTAGTAAGTGGGGTACCCCAGGCTCTGTCTTGGGACCAGTTCTATTTAATTTATTCATAAATGATATAGAGGATGGGATACATAGCTCAATTTCAGTTTTTTGCTGATAACACAAAAATAAGCAGGGCAATAACTTCACATTAGTATATAGAAATTTTACACAAAGACCTGAACAAAATAATGAAGTGGGCTACTACATGGCAGATGAAGATTAATGTTGGGAAATGTAAGGTAATGCACTGGGGGGTTAAAAACATAAACGCAAGCTACTCACTATGGGGAGAAGCTCTGGGGCAATCAAAGATGGAGAAAGATCTGTGGGTCCTAGTAGAAGACACACATAGCATGCAATGTCAAGCTGCAGCTACCAAAGCCAGCAGAATATTAGCATGCCAAAAAAGGGAATTTTCTCCAGAGATAAAACTATAATCCTGCAACTTTATAAAACTCTGGTTAGGCCCCATCTGGAGTATTCTGTCCAGTTCTGGTCACCAATACTCAGAAGGGATGTGCTGGAGCTGGAGAGAGTCCAAAGAAGGGCAAAAAAATTAATAAGGGGACTAGAGGACCTCAATTACGAGGAACGACTACAAGCACTACATTTTTTCTCGCTGGAGAAGAGACGCTTGAGAGGGGACATGATAGCAATTTACAAATATCTCAATGGTGATAACAGCGTAGGAAAAAAACTATTCAGTCTCGGGGAGCGTAAGAGGACACGGGGCCATACAATGAGATTGGAGGAGAAGTGGTTTACCTTATCCTCCCTGGCGGTATGATTATGTCAGATTTTTGCGTCTCAAAGCTGTACATTGTTTTGCATGGAAATTTGGCATTTTATGTTGTAGGCCTGTAATTCTTAGGAATAACTCACTTAAATCTGTCCAAACAAGAATCTAGTAAACATCCTGGGTATGATAAAGATTGAGCTACCTGCTAACATCACCGCGCGCAAAGTTTCACTGTCTAGCACGAGCTTGTGTATTGCAGCCAGCCAGCCGCAACTTTTTATTTTATTTTAATTCATTGATTCGTTTTTACTTTGTTTCTATACGTCTATGGCGTTTATGTCTTTTTAAATAAATCCCATGGGGTTTCACCTATGGTCTCCCTTTTGTGCCTTTTTCTGTTCATGAGCTACAACCTTATTACCAAGTGAGGTAAAGAATATTGGTCGGTAGCAGATAGATTTGGGAGTTCACAGTCCTGACCAGCAGTCCTGACCAGCAGAACTAGCAGAGTCTACACAGACTGGATGACTGGATCGGCCCTGGTAATATCTTGAGGAAAATGCCCTGGCTGGGCAATAGCCACAGGCATACTGTCTTTGGGAGCTGGTAAGCGCAAAATTCAGATGGTGGTGGGATTCACATTACAAAAGTCACCTCTATTATTGCGGATGCCATCATAATTTGAACTGTTATTCAACACTGCACCATTTTTGGGACACTTGTGTGTTTCAGTTCACGGACACTTTCCTTTGGACATTTGTCACGGATCTATTATTATAAATTTATATTTATACATTTTCTAAGTATAGTACTTTGTTATCACATTCAAAGTGGAGCTGTATTTATGAATATATTATCACTCATATATAATTTTGATATTTGTAGGTTATAGCGCAATGTTTGCTTTTTTAATATTTACAGCGCAACTTTTTTGCATTTATTGTTATTTGTGTGTATCTCACGTGGTGTTGCTGCTTATAGGTTTTAGTTTAATTATTGTCCAGCACAGTTTTACCTTGCTCTATAAGGATAACTGTGTTGGCCTGGGAGTTGGGTAACTCCACAATAAAATCCATAGATAGGTGGGTCCAGGGACTCTCTCCATTGGGTATGGGTTGTAGGAGACCCGCTGGAAGGTGTTGTGGAGACTTACTCTGAGCACACATGGAACAGGCAGCTACAAAGGCAGTTACATCAGCACGTAGACTAGGCCACCAGAATTGTTGGGAAATGGCCCAAAAGAGTTGATTCTTCCCAGGGTGGACAGGAGCCTTGGGAGAATGGTAAGTCTGGAGCACGGCAGTATGAAGACTCTCTGGGACAAAGCTGCGGTAACAAGGTGTCTCAGAAAGGGCCTAAGCAGCAAGAATTTTGTCACCAAAAGGTGAAGTGAGACTGGTGCGAACCAAAGCCAGAATACGATCAGGAGGAATCACAGGACCCAGAACCGACTCCATCTTGAAAGTGGAGGAAAATTTTTGTGACAAAGCATCAGCCCTTACATTCTTAGTACCGGCTAAGAATGAGACAATGTCATTGAAAGTAGACAAGAAAAGAGCCCATTGCGCCCTTCTGAGAGAGAGGCGTTTAGCCTCAGACAAGAATGTGAGATTCTTATGGTCGGTAAGAATGAGAACCGGCGCAGTTGTACCTTAGAGTAGATATGTCCATTCTTTCACGGCTAAAATTATCATTAATAGCTCTCTGTCACCAATCTCGTACTTGCACTCCGCAGGTGACAATTTCTTGGAAAAGTAGCCACAAGGATGCATAGCGCTCTCAAGGTAGGACGTTGAGACAGAAGGGCATCAACTACAGTCTCAGAAGCATCAACCTCAAGGATAAAAGGTAACATAGGATCAGGATGTGCCAACACAGGAGCAGAAACAAAGGCAGCCTTGAGACTTTCAAAGGCCTTAATGGACTCCGGAGACCAACTCTTTGGGTTACCGTCCATTCTGGTCATATCAGTCAGGGGCTTGACCAGAGATGAGAAGTTACGAATAAACTTCCAATAATAGTGGGCAAAGCCAAGAAAATGTGTAGAAAAAATGTAGCGCTGGACGATATGTGCCATTTACTAATTAGGTAACAAAAACCTGAGTGGTATCAAATTCAAATATAGTGAATAAGAACAGTGTAAACCACATGAGTGAAAAAAAAAACAATATTCAACTTAATGTCGTGAATAAAAGTGAAAAAATAAAACAGCAATATGAACCACATATACAAGCAATCAAAATGTTAAAATGATTCAAAAAGAAAGTTCATAAGTGAAAGTCCAAAGAATATCTGTGTAAAGAATGATGTGAAGACATCCGCAATGTAATCCAATAGGTACTTTCCACCTCCTGTGCTGCCCGTCACCACAAAAGAAAAAGGGGAGGCTTACCGGAAAGCCAGTAACCGCCCTTATTCAGGGGGGTCAAACTGAGCTTAGTAGAACAGCCTTGGTGCTGTTATATATCACCGACATCCCACTTAATCGCCTTTCCACCCCTGTGCCTCTCTGGTGTGGGGGATGGTTGTGGGGTCCTCAAACGTACTTGTTCTCTGTACTGGAATAAATAAAAAAAACGATGAATTGAATTGTTTTTTTTATTCCAGTACAGAGAACAAGTCTGTTTGAGGACCCCACAACCATCCCCCACACCAGAGAGGTACAGGAGTGGAAAGGCGATTAAGTGGGATGTCGGTGATATATAAAAGCACCAAGGCTGTTCTACTAAGCTCAGTTTGACCCCCCTGAATAAGGGCAGTCGCTGGCTTTCCGGTAAGCCTCCCCTTTTTCTTTTGTGGTGACGGGCAGCACAGGAGGTGGAAAGTACCTATTGGATTACATTGCGGATGTCTTCACATCATTCTTTACACAGATATTCTTTGGACTTTCACTTATGAACTTTCTTTTTGAATCATTTTAACATTTTGATTGCTTGTATATGTGGTTCATATTGCTTTTTTATTTTTTCACTTTTATTCACGACATTAAGTTGAATATTGTTTTTTTTCATGCATGTGGTTTACACTGTTCTTATTCAACATATTTGAATTTGATACCACAGGTTTTTGTTACCTAATTAGTAACTGGCACATATCGTCCAGCGCTACATTTTTTTCTATACACTATATCTCTGTGCCCTATATCGGGGTTAATAATGTTTAGCAGCAGGATAATCTTCACGGTTTAATAATAATTATTTGAATATATTTGCACATATATATTATTCACACCTAGCGCAATTCTTTTGTTTATAAAGCCAAGAAAATGCTGCAGAGGACGTAAACCCACAGGTCGGGCCACTGTAGGACTGCTGAAAGTTTCTCTGGGTCCATCGAAAAACGGGCTTTGGAAATTACATAACCCAGGAATTTAACCCGTTCACGATAGAATTCGCACTTCTCCAATTTACAATAGCTATTGTTCTCTCTTATTTTCTGAAGCACACAACAGACATCTGTGAGGTGGCTCTCCAGGGACTTGGAAAATATGGAGGATATCGTCAAGATAAACCACCACACATAACTGCAACAAATCTCGTTAATAAATTTCTGGAAAACTGCCGGGGCTTTACAAAGGCCAAAAGGCATTACGAGGTACTCATAATGGCCTGTTCAGGTATTAAACACAGTTTTCCACTCATCGCCCTCCTTAATCCTCACACGATTGTATGCCCCTCTCAAATCAAGCTTTGTGAAAACCATTGCTCCCTTGAGGCGGTCAAATAACTCCGTAATCAACGGAATCAGATAGGCATTCTTAATCGTGGAACGATTGAGACCCCTATAATCAATACAAGGTCTCAGTTCACCACTCTTCTTCTTCACAAAGAAGAAACCAGCACCAGCAGGAGACGAGGATTTGAGAATGAAACCTTGAGAAAGTGAGTCTGCAACATACTCCTACCGGGTCTTATCCTCCAAGACTGACAAAGGGTAAACCCGGCCACGAGGGGGTATGGCACCAGGTTGAAGGTCAATTGTGCAATCATATGACAGGTGTGGAGGCAAACTACCGACTTGACCTTTGTCAAAGACATCGCTAAAATTGCTGTACTCCTCCGGCAGGGAGGAAAGTGAAGAGGTGCACAGGACCTTGGCTACCTTCTGGAAGCATGTCTTCCTGCATTGTGGCGACCAGGAGAGAACCTCAGCATGGAGCCAATCAAAAGAGTGGTTGTGCCTCTGTAATCAAGGATAACCAATAACCAGTGGAAACTTAGGTGAGGAAATAACTTGAAATTGGATTATCTCATGGTGAAGAGCCCCTACGGCCATGGACAATGAAACAGTCTCACGAGTCACATGGGCAGGCTGTAGAGGTCTCCCGTCAAGAGCCTCAATGGCAAGTGGAGTGTCCTGCAGCTACAGTGGAATTGAGTGCTTTGATACAAAGGCAGCATCAATGGACAGGCCTGCGGCCCCAGAGTCAATTAGAGCTTGTTTCTTGATGGACAACTCAGCCCAAGAAAGGGTAACTGCAACCAGGGGCTTATCCTTCTTGTTAACTGGGGACAAAACAATGCCACCTAAGGTATGTCTGTGACAAGACCTCAAGGTTCGGGCATTCCCTGGACGGGTAGGACAAGACTTCAAAAAGTGACCTGCCTGGCTACAATAAAGGCAAATCTCTCCCTCCTCCTAAAGGTTCTCTCATCCGCAGAGAGATGCGTGAAACCCAAGTGCATGGGTTCACCTTCACTGACTGACTCCATACCAGGAGGCATGTGAGGTGAGGGAGGCAAGGGTAGGACTGCAAAGCTCGGAGACAAATGTACAGGAGGCTTTGGCAAGCACTCCTTAAAAGAGAGTCTTTCTCTCAGTCTGGAGTCAATAAAGGATTGCAAACGTGATCAACTTCTCCAGCTCAGTGGGTATATCTTGGGCTGCTATCTCATCCTTGATGGTAGCCAACAAACCATGAGAAAAAGCAGCCACAAGGGCCTCATTGTTTCAAGCAACCTCTGCTGCCAGAGTACAGAATTCAATGGTGTAATCAGCAACAGTTCTCGTACTTTGTTTGATGGACATGAGGCATTTGGCAGCAGAAGCGGAGCGTGCAGGAATGTCAAATACCCTTTTAAAAGAAGCCACAAACTCAGGTAACTCAAGACAACAGGTTTTTGTGTCTCCCATAGAGGGTTTGCCCAGGCCAAGGCTTTCTCAGAAAGCAAAGATATCACAAAATCTACTGTGCTTCTGCTCATTCGTTAATGTTGCAAAGTCTCAGGTGTGAATGATGAGCAGGTGTGTTAAATTTGGTATTATCATTCTCACTCTCTCATACAGGTCACTGGAAGTTCAACATGGCACTTCATGGCAAAGAACTCTCTGAGGATCTGAAAAAAAATGTTGCTGTACATAAAGATGGCCTAGGCCAGGGGTAGGCAGCCTTGGCCCTCCAGCTGTGGTGAAACTACAAATCCCTTCATGCCTCTGCCTCTAGGAGTCATGCCTGTGATTGTTAGGGTCTTGCAATGTCTCATGGGACTTGCAGTTTCAAAACAGCTTGAGGACTGATGTTGCCTACCCCTGGCCTAGGCTATAAGAAGATTGCCAAGACCCTGAAACTGAGCCGCAGCACAGTGGACAAGACCATACAGCGGTTTAACAGGACAGGTTCCACTCAGAACAGGCCTCGTCATGGTCGTCAAAAAAGTTGAGTGCACATGCTCAGCGTCATATCCAAAAGGTTTTCTTTGGGAAATAGATGTATGAGTCCTTCCAGCATTCCTGCAGAGGTTAAAGGGGTAGGGGGTCAGCCTGTCAGTGCTCAGATTATACGCCGCACACTGCATCAAATTGGTCTGCATGGCTGTCATCCCAGAAGGAAAACTCTTCTATAGATGATGCACAAGAAAGCCTGCAAACAGTTTTCTGAAGACAAGCAGACTAAGGGCATGGATTACTGGAACCATGTCCTGTGGTC
Organism: Lithobates sylvaticus; assembly: GCA_028564925.1. NCBI lineage: Eukaryota > Metazoa > Chordata > Amphibia > Anura > Ranidae > Lithobates > Lithobates sylvaticus. The sequence goes on from CM053026.1 coordinate 233,410,642, forward strand.
TGATGAGACCAAGATAAACTTATTCGGTTCAGATGGTGTGTGGTGGCAACCAGGTGAGGAGTACAAAGACAAGTGTGTCTTGCCTACAGTCAAGCATGGTGGTGGGAGTGTCATGGTCTGGGGCTGCATGAGTGCTGCCAGCACTGGGGAGCTACAGTTCATTGAGGGAACCATGAATGCCAACATGTACTGTGAAATACTGAAGCAGAGCATCATCGACTTCCTTGGGGAGACTGGGCCGAAGGGCAGAATTCCAACATGATAATGACCCCAAACACACCTTCAAGATGACCACTGCCTGCTAAATAAGCTGTGGGTAAAGGTGATGGACTGGCCAAGCATGTCTCCAGACCTAAACCCTATTGAGCCTCTGTGGGGCATCCTCAAATGGAAGGTGGAGGAGGACAAGGTCTCTAACATCCACCAGCTCCATGATGTCGTCATGAATGAGTGGAAGAGGACTCCAGTGGCAACCTGCGAAGTTCTGGTGAACTCCATGCCCAAGAGGGTTAAGGCAGTGCTGGAAAATAATGGTGGCCACACAAAATATTGACACTTTGGGCCCAATTTGGAAATTTTCACTTAGGGGTGTACTCACTTTTGTTGCCAACAGTTTAGACATTAATGGCTGTGTGTTGAGTTATTTTGAGGGGACAGCAAATGTACACTGTTATACAAGCTGTACACTCACTACTTTACATTGTAGCAAAGTGTAATTTCTTTTCTTTTTTTTTTAAATATTTTTTTATTGAAAAGATTTTCAAGCAGGGTGGTACAAACAAGACAATAACAAAGAAAGTAAGCAATGCATGGGTTACATGAATCATCAATATAATGATCTATACTTGTATGTCAAAGAAAGTCCCGAAGGACCTACAGTCAAACTATATAACAACCGTCAGATGGGATGTTGTCAGGAAAATCGTGGTTCCAGGCGACTGATTGGCGCGCGCCCGCGCGCGCTGACGCGTGGTGGTGTGCGCGTTCCCGTGAGCGAGGGCTTGCGTGCGCGTGCGCGCTGGCGTCCAAGGGCGCGCGTCCTGTGATTAACATACACCTGTATGGACTGTTGGCGCCAATCGGACTATTTAATCAGGCAGCACCTGCTGGCTAGTGCTGCCTGATCTTCAGTATACCTGATACTCTGCACCAGCCACTTACCTTGTTCCTGTGATCTCCCAGTGATCTGTTTGTTCCTGTATTATACCCTGCTTTACCTGTGAAGACCTCGGCTTAACCCTTTTGGACTATTTGGATCTCCGCCTGCCCCAGACCTCTGCTTGACCGACCATTCTCCTGCCAGCTCCTTTGTACTTTGCTGTTTGAACGCTGCCGACTTCTGCTTGGATTTGGACTTCTTATATCTCCTGCTCAAGGGACCTGTGTCTGCTTATCTTGTATCATATCCGGCTCACAGTGAGTTTCACCACCTGTATTGGGAACCCCATCACCATCCCTCTTCCGCTGAGTGACGTGAGTTTACCTACCATTATTCCACCTTGCTATCAGTGAACTCTGCATACCGGAACCTTATCTTGCCATTTGTGAACCCTGCTTACCTGTGCTTCACCTCGCCACCAGCGGACCGCCATCACCAACTTCCGGACCCCTATATCAGGCTCCCTTACCCTTCCTGACTTCCGTGCCTCCTGTACCCATCTCCAGGGGCCGTAAGTCGGATCCGTACGGAAGACCTCCCTCTGCCCAATTGGACTCATCTGTCAGGTACGTGCCAAGTCTGATAGATGTAGTAACAAAACTTACTAGGAACTGAAGAGGGGTGAGGGAAGGAGGAGTAGAAGAGGGAGAGGGGAGTGGAGAAGGGGAGAGAAGAGGGAAGGAGAAGGGAGAAGGGAGGGTCGGCCTGTGGACAGATATGATACAGAAAGTAGATAAAGCACAGAAGGGGGATGGGAGTTCATTCAGTTAGAGACATTAGAATGTTGTACTATGTATAACAATTTATGTGTTGCTTTTATACCAGGTTGACCAAATTTCCCAATGGTTGTCAAATTTTTGTTTATTGCCATCTCTATTGGCCAATAAAGATTCATACACATAGTTTGTTTGGGTGATAATCAATACTTCAGATACACTTGGTGCCTTATCTGTCTTCCAATTTTTTGCAATTAACATTCTAGCAGCTAAGAGGATATGAGTTATCACTGTTCTAAAATCAGGGGGGAAGATATCTATGCCCACGTTCAATATTGCTAAGGAGGGGCTGGGGTGGGTCAGAATTCCAGTGATTCCTGAGATATGGCGGAAAATAGAGTTCCAGAAACTGGTTAGGTGTCTGCAAGTCCACAGCATATGGAGTAAGTTGCCCGTTGTTCCACAGTTCCTCCAACATAGCGGGGAACTGTGGGATCCGAACTTGGAAATCCTATAGGGTGTGAGGTACCACCTAAGAGCTATTTTTTGGGACAGCTCCCAGTGGTTGACGCACCTGGATGCTTTATAGAGTGAACAAAGTGCGTGCTGTCACTGGGGAACTGAGATGTCGATACCCAGGTCGTTCTCCCATTTCTTGAATGGTTGGGATTTTATGAATGTCTGTTTATGTTGGAAAAGATTGTAAAAAGGGAGATACCCTTTGAGGGGGTAGGGTTAGTATTGTAGAAGCGCCATACCACTGTGGGGAGATGAACCTTATGTGAACTAATTGATTTAAGGAAGTGGGAGAATGGAATATATTTATATAGGTCGGTATAAGGCAATGAGAATTTCTTTTGTAGAGAGGCGAATGGAAGAAGGATATCGTCCTGATACAAGTCATCTATAATCCTGATTCTTCCATTCAGCCAGTTTTGGGTAGAGAGATTAGGGATAATCTGAGAGAGAATCGTAATGGGTTTCCCGGAATATCTATTCGATTGGAAGGTGGGACTTGTATTCTCCTCAGGTCTCTCCAGACCATCAGATAGGCTTGGATGGTGGGGGGTAGTCCCTGCATGGGTAAGGGTTTCCATATATCTATAAAGAGGAGGGATTTAAGGTCTGAAGTTGATACTAGAGACTGTTCAATGCCTCTCCATATGGAATGAGCTGTTGGGTCGATCCAGCTTTTAAGTTGTGTTAGGAGAGAGGCACGGTAGTAGTCTTGAATATCAACCAAACCCATCCCGCCTGCCAACCGGTGTTTAACCAGTAGGCTCTTGGAACATCTCTGTCTTTTTGCCCTCCAAATAAAATTAGAGAGAAGGGTGTTGAGATTTTTAATTCAAATACTTTTTATTAAAAAAATTGGTGACAAACAATACAAAACCATCTTGTAGTGCATACAAAACAAAGGAATGTACAGAAACTCAAGATATGCCTCTATTAACATCGTAAGAAATCTAGAACTTGGCTTCTGTGGCGTATATTCTGGGTATTTCTTTATCTTTCAATGGTTTGGTTACTTTGCTATTTCCGTTTATACCATGTAAATTTTCAAACTAGGTAACATCAATATCTATATATGAAGTATTGTTAAACTGCCTTGCGGCATCAGGTAGCTATATACTTTTCAACATTCAAATAATAACGGGGGGGGGAGGGAAGGAGTGGGAAAGAGAGGGGGGGGGGGGGGAAGAAAGGGGAGGGGGGAGGGGGAGTTACAGATATTACAGTACTCCAGTAATTCTTTAGAAATATAATCCTGTGTTAATTGTACAAACTTCATTTATACACTTTGTACAGTGAGTTCCATGATGACCAGTTAGATACGTATCTGGGACCTAAGCCGTCCCTATAGGCTAAACATTTTTCGTATTCTGAGATAATATTTACTTTGGTTATCACTTCAGATTTTGACGGGATTTCATTTGACTTCCAATTGTTGACTATCAAGGACCTGGCGGCAAATATGATTTGCATTACTATTGCCCTTTCGGAGATTGGATATTCTGTTATGTCTATACTTAGTATGGCTTTCTCGGGTGTGGGGTGACTAATGATCCCCGTAATTTGTGCGATGAGTTTAAAAATTTCGTTCCAGAAGCTACGAAGGTGGGGACATGACCACAACATGTGGATCAGTGTACCCACCTGTCCGCTCCCCCTCCAGCAGAGATTAGTGTTGTTTCCTGGAAATTTAGCCATTATGTAGGGCGTAAGATACCATCTCGCTGTGAATTTTGCCGCCAGTTCCTCATAGTTTGAGCATCTCGAAAATCTTATGTTGTTACGTGCAGCTGCTAGCCATTGTTGCTCTGTGAAATTTTTCCCCAAATCGGTTTCCCACTTGCTATAGTGGGTGTACTTGTCAAAAGAGGATTTGTCATGTAAAAAGTTATAAATAAGAGATATGCCCTTAGACTTGGTATCTGCTGAAGTAAGGTAAGTCCAAATCTGTTTCGGAACTGAGGTGTGTGGACTACTGGTTTGTCGGAACCAAGAGGATATCTGGAGATACGTTAGAAATTCCGAGGAAGGGATATTAAATCTTGACTGGATATCTGCGAAAGCTAGTAAGTTGCCCTTCTGTATAATATCCTGCACTACTTTCGCCCCTCCTTTTTCCCATGTTGCGGTGTTTAGGTTTGGGATTAGCCAGTTTAGGGATTCAATTGGTATGGGGATTTCTACAATTGCTGTTTCTGACTTGTGAGCTGACTTAAGGTATTTCCAGGCTTGTAAAGCGGCCTGGATAGTGGGATGGTGTATATGTAATCCAGTATTACTATGGTTACTTGCTATAAGTAGGGACTGTAAGGTTCTAGGGAAGATCCATGCATATTCTAGTTGATGCCAGGGTTTGGATGCAGATTGGATATTCCAATCTTTAAGTTGGTCTACTATTGCCGCTATATAGTAATCTTTCAGGGAGGGGACTCCCAGTCCCCCTGCTTTCTTATGTTTATGCATCATTTGGAGTGGGAACCTAGTTCTTTTACCTGCCCATATGAAGTTTATCATCTGTCTTTGTAGTGTTTTGAGAAAGGAGTCAGGATATTGGCAGGGTTCTGAATAGGTAAGTTATTTTTGGCAGTAATAACATTTTGTAGGCCGCTAAGCAACCATGCCATGACATAAAATGGTTTTGAATCCTAGTTATATCTTTATGTAATTTCTGTTCTAATGGGGAGTAGTTGGCTTTAAATAGGTTAGAGATAGATGGGGTTAGTTGTATCCCTAGGTAAGGGATGGAGCTAGAGGCCCACGGGTATGGGAGGACTTTTTGTATGCTAAACTTTAACTTCTTGTCTATCGCTATGCCTAGAATATTAGATGTGTTTTCGTTCACTTTGTAATACGCAATTTTACTAAATGCAACTAAAGTGTTGTGTGCTGCTGTAAGTGAGGAATAAGGGTCAGACAGTGTCAATATGACATCGTCCGCGAATAATGATATTTTATGCTGTGTTTTATGCGAAAGGATCCCTTGGATTTCTGGGTGTTGTCTAATCTTTTCTGCTAGTGGTTCCATCATCATGGCAAAAATGATGGGCGAAAGGGGGCAACCTTGGCGTGTGCCATTAGTTATACTAAAGTTTTTTGAGAACATCCCCTCTGTGTACACAAATGCAGATGGAGACGAGTAGAGAGCTAATATGGCTTGTTGGATCTGTCCCACTATTCCAAATTTCTGTAGTACTCGGGATAGGTATCCCCAGTGGACCCTATCGAAGGCCTTCTCTGCGTCCAGGGCTAGAAGCAGAGAAGACCCCCCACTTCTTTCGGCAAGGTGTATCAAGTCTATCAGTCTACTTGTGGCGTCATTGGCCTGCCTCCCCTTCACGAAGCCCACCTGATCTTGGTGGATTAACTTCGGCAAGATGGAGGCAAGCCTGTTGGCCACCAGTTTTGCATATACCTTCACATCAACATTTAACAGTGATATTGGTCTAAAATTTTGCGGGGTTGAGGGATCCTTGCCAGGTTTTGGTATGGTAATTATAGTGGCTGTTAGCATTTCCTTCGGGAATGAAGCACTAGACACAGCGGCATCAAAGATCTCTTTCATGTAAGGAGATAGTTCACTACAGAATAACTGGTAATATTCGGACGAGTAACCGTCCGGACCTGGAGATTTGTTGTGGGGCATACTTTTAATAATTTTACTGATTTCGGTAACAGACGTGGGAGCGTTTAAGACGTCCAATTCTGTATTAGGTACCCTTGGGAGACTGATAGACTCTAGAAAGTCAGAAATTAGTTGATCAGATGGTTGGTGTGTGTCAGGGTCGTTTTTGAGGTTATATAAAGCCTCGTAGTAATCGCTGAAGGCATCAGCAATTTCTTTGGGGTTGTACACTGTTTGTTTTGTTCTGGGGTTATGCATGCTATGAATTTTTTGTTGTTTCTGTTTTTCCTTCAACTGGTTTGCCAGCAGTTTCCCTGCCTTGTTGTTGTAACGGTAGCTGTTTGCCTTCAAAACACGAAAGCGGTTCTCTTGCTGGGAAACCAGGTGTGAGCGCAGTTCCTGTCTAGCCTGAAACAGAGATTCCCTCACCTTTTGCGTAGTGTTTTGTTTGTTCAAGGCTTCTAATTGTTCTATTTTACTTAAGAGATCGTTGAGCTGCTGCCTCCTCTGCCTCTTAGTTTTAGCACTTAATTGTATAAACAAGCCCCTCATAAAACTTTTATGTGTATTCCAGAGCGTGAAGGGATCGGATACCGAAGGTGAGTTTAGATTAAAAAATTCATGGCTGTTTTAAGTCTATTTAGATTTTCAGGTTGTGACATTAATGAAACATCATTTCGCCACCTGTTAGCTCTTGTTTCGGTAGGGCGATCTCCCACGCTCATGGAAATGGGTGCATGGTCAGACCACGTTATTACATGTATGTCAGAACGAGAGATTTTCTGGAGTAAAAATTTGTCTACAAGCATCAAATCTATACGTGAATACGAGTGGTGAACATTAGAGAAAAAAGTAAAGTCCCTTTCCGATGCATGTTGGCACCTCCAAACATCCTGGAGACCAGATGACAAGATAAATTGCGCTAGGGTAGGTCTGCGAGATTTTTGCTGTGGTTTAAAGGAAATGTCAAGATCCTTATTTGGGATTAAATTAAAGTCTCCACAAATGAGTAGATAACCTTGTCTAATAGCAGCGATTTTTTTCCATATTTTCTGTAGAAAGCGGTTCTGTTTGACATTTGGCAGGTATACATTAACTATCGTGTACTTGGTTTTCGCTATTTCACAGATAAGTATGAGGAACCTTCCAGATGGGTCTGCATAAGATTCTGTCAATGAGAATTCCGTTGATTCTTTAATCGCAATGGCAACTCCTGCCTTTTTCTTCGGACCGTTAGCAAAAAGGTGTGGGGATATTTGCGATTAGTGAATAAGGGGTGATTCCCCATCATAAAGTGTGTCTCCTGGAAGCAAATTATGTCACTCTGAAGCCGTCCGGCCTCTTTCCATGCCATTTGCCTTTTGTGTGGGCTGTTTAGGCCCTTAACATTCAATGAGGCTATTTTAAAAGCCATGCTGTGTTGCGATTTGCACGTACCTCAGGATGTGGTGATACAATGCTTATGGGGGGAGGAAGTCCAGTGTGGTGAGGTTTCCTATTCTTAGCTGTATCTGTGCTTCTTTACGTTGCTGTAGAGGTTTTCTTTCTCGACCTGGATGTTGCGCAAGCTGTTGTAGTGCTGATCCTGTAACAATAGAGGGTGAGAGGGAGGGTGGGGGAGGAAAAGATACGAGGGAGAGAGAAGGGAATAAAAAAAATAACAACCGGGCAAACTGGAGTAAAAATAAGTTGGCGATTCCAGTGGAATCCGTGCTGGTGAAACACCGCTTAATATTTGGGGGTAGAGCGGTCAATCTGGTACAAAAACTGGTGTGGTTCAAACAAGATTCGTCTTTCCGGACTTTCAGGCGGAAGAGTAGTGCTGCAAATTCGTTATTTCAGCCTGTGTCATTTTCAGAGCTTGTGCGGGTGGAGGGCAGGGAATGTGGTGGGTCTCTTTCGTCAGTCTGGGGTTCCAGAATCTGCCATTCTTTCATGAGGCGGATGCCTTCCTTTACGGTAGTCACAACATGTGCCCTGTCTTCGTATGTTATGAGTAATTTAGCCGGGTACAACCATTTGTATGGGATGTGGTGGTTGTATAATGGTTTGGTAATCGTCGCAAGTTGTCTGCGCCTTTGCATAGTATATGCAGATAAGTCTGCGAAGAATGAAAGGTCCACCAGTTTGTCCGGCAGGTCCTCCTTTCTCCTTGTTACCACCATAAATCTGTCCTTTATGTGGTAGAAGTGTATTCTGACTATTGTATCTCTTGGCAGGTGGGATGGGATGTTTTTTGGCCTCGGCAGTCTGTGAATGCGGTCAATTACCAATTCCTCCAATGGAACTTCTGTAAGCGCCAATTTCATGAGGTTTGTAAAGTACCCCTTTAATTCTGGGGGTTTAACTGTTTCAGGGATTCCACGGATTTTAACGTTGTTACGTCTCGATCTGTCCTCTAAATCTGCTAACTTCGCTTTAATAGAGGTAATTTCATCTTCCCTGTCGTTATGAGCGTCCACTAGGTCATTAAATGTGGCGGTAAAGTCCTCCATTTTAGTTTCAATGTGGGATACTCTGCTTGAGACCGCTGTGACCTCCTTCTTAAACTGCTGTGTGATAGATAACATGTCAGCATGCAGCGTTGTGCGTAGGGACACTAACATGTCCTTGAGAGTGGTGTCCATTACTGGTTGATTCAGGGTTGGGAACTCGGTTATGGAGTCTTGCAACTCCCTAGTGTCGACTAGTGAGGAGTCAAGGCCGCTTACCTCCAGCTTCTCCGTGTCCTCCTGTTGCGTCCTTTGCCTGCTTTTCGCTGGACTGGATGAGGCCGACGGTGGAGGTGAGTATGGATGCCGCTGTCCCTCTGTGTCTTTGTTGTTGTGGCGTGCTTGGTTCGCCGCACGGTTTGTCTGATTATGAGGGCCGCGTGTGGCGCCGCTCCGGTGGCCGGCGCCATCTTGGGCCTTCTGTCGGCTCGGCTGAGCAAAGAAGTCCGTCATCTTACCCGGCCGGGTAAGATCTTTTCTCTTATGAGATGTCATCTGGGGATGTTCCCGCACCCTATGTGGGCAGTTGTAGCCTGAAACGAGGCTTGTAGTCGGTGTAATTCCACCTTCTGAGTCCGGTGGTTGACGGAGCTGAGCTAGTATGCGACCATCCGCTCTGCTGGCTAGCCACGCCCCCAGGGTGTTGAGATTTTTGAGGTGTATGCTAGAGAGGGGAATGTGGAACATTCTAAAGACATATAGCATTTGAGGGAGGATCAACATTTTAAACGCCGCCAGGCATCCAGACCAGGATAGTTCTATATTTGAGAGTCTCTTGGTTTCTATGGTTAGTTTTTTGATCAAGGCAGAGTAATTAGCCTCTGCTAGTTGTAAGTGGTCCGAGGTAAGTTTTATACCCAAGTAGGTAATGTGAGATTTTCTCCAGGAGTATGGAAAGGTATCTTGGAGGTGGCATCTTAGAGTGGGTGATATACCCAGGTCTAATATAATTGACTTCGTGAATTTGACTTTGTAGAAAGAGATTTTATTGAATTCAGTAAGAGTGCCATTGGAATGACGTAGGGATGTGGAGGGGGTAGTTAAAAACAGGATTATGTAATCCGCAAATAAGTTAATATCATGGGATCTTGCTTGAATAGGGAAGCCCCTAATGTCTGGGTGGGACCTGATCCTCTCGGCCAATGACTCAATAAGAAGGTTAAAGAGGAAGTAAAGCCTCTTAAAAAAAAAAAAAAAAAAGACACCCTGCAAGGCAAAGGCATAATGAGCTAGTATGCATAGCATACTAGCTCATTATGAATGACTTACCTGAAAACGAAGCCCCCGAAGCGGTCCTCATCCACGATCTTCTGCGCCGCCATCCAGTGCCTGAGTGACTTCCGGGTCTCGCCGCTCCAGCGCTGTCATTCGCTGGAGCGGCGATGACGTCACTCCCTCGCATGCGCAGGAAAGCGGCATATCGCCGTGAACCCGGCATGCGCCGTGCACCTGCACGCCGCTGTCTACGGCGCATGCGCCATAGACAGCGATGCCTTTTCTTTTCTAAATATCTCCTAAACCATGTAGGTTTAGGAGATATTTATTGGACCTACAGGTAAGCCTTAATCTAGGCTTACCTGTAGGTCAAAGTGGTTTGTAAGGGTTTACAACCACTTTAAAGATTGAGCGGGAAAGAGGACACCCCTGCCTAGTGCCATTCGAAATCGAGAAGGTGTTTGATAGCATGTTGGAAGTGTAGACTTGGGCACAGGGAGAGGAGTATAGAGCCAGTATGGGCGAGAGGATGGGTCCCGAGAATCCGAACTTCTGTAGGGCATGGTTCATATAACCCCAGTGTACCCGGTCGAACGCCTTCTCCACATCCAAGGATAGGAGCAGAGAAGGTGTTCGACAGGACTTAGTACACTGCACAACTCAGAGCACGCGTCTTGTGGCATCTGATGTTTGTCTTCCTTGGGTGAAGCCTAATTGATCAGGGCCAATTAGAAGGGGGAGAATAGGCAATAATCTGTGTGCCAAGATTTTAGCATATAGCTTTACATCAGTGTTGAGTAAAGATATCGGTCTAAAGTTTGCTGGATTATTAGGTTCTTTACCAGGTTTAGGAATCGTGACTATGTACGCCTTAAGCATCTCGGAGGAAAAAGAGGCAGAGGACATTGCAGCATTGAACACTTCCTGGAGAGTTGGTGTTAGATTCTTTTGGAAGAATTTATAGTAATCATTAGGTAGTCCGTCAGGACCCGGGAATTTGCCTAATGGGAGTGTTTTAATAATTTTCTTAATCTCACATTCTGTGATAGGTGAATTAAGGGATTGAAGTTGTGTCTGAGATAGGAAGGGGAGGTTAATGTTTGCTAGGAAATCCTGTATAGCTTCTTCACTGGGTTGGGGGTAGACATGTGCGATTAGTTTTGTACAAATTGGAAATTCGTATGAATTTTTAGAAATTCGTACATTCGTACGAATCCGAATTACGAATTTTTACAAATACGAATTCTGTACGAAATACGAAATTTCGTTTACGAATTTCGGATCCAAATTATCCGAATCCAAACTACCAAATGATGAATTTCAACTAATATGAAAGAAATTATAGCGGATATAACGAATGATTAAAATGAATTCGGGATTCAGTATAACGAATATCGACACGTTACGAATAATAACGAGTTATCCAAAAACGTATCAACGTTACATAACACATAAGTCTATTGTCTATTGTTCACCAATCACTCAGAGGAAGTACGAAATACGAAATTTTGTATTCGTAAACAAAATTTCGGATTTCGTACTTCCTCTGAGTGATTGGTGAACAATAGACATCATAGACTTGTGTTATGTAACGTTAATACGTTTTCGGATAATTCGTTATTATTCGTAGAGTGTCGATATTCGTAACGATTCGTAACGATTCGTAACGATATTAACGATTCGTATGAAATTCGTATTTCGTACGAATCCGAATTCATTTCGTACACGAATTACGATTTTTTTTATATACAAAACGGAATGGAACGAAATGAAACAAATTTTTTATGGCTCCCATGTGTAGTTGGGGGGTGTTGGGGTCTGTATGTAGGTTGTAAAGAGAGGAGTAGTACTCCGCAAAGGAGTTAGCTATATCCTTGGGGTTGATTATTTTGTGCTTATTAGTCCGGTATAAAAGAAATGGGATTTTTGTTTTGACCCTAGCTGATTTAAGCCTTTGGGCGAGAAACTTGCCTGCTCGGTTGCCCGAGGAGTAATGATTTAGTTTTAAATATTGGAAATGTTTAGCATGCTGTTCAATGAGGAGAGTTCTGAGGTCAGAACACTTTTGAGAGAGTTATTGAGTGGTATGCACATTAGGGGTAGATTTATTCTGTGTCTCTAATGATTTTATACTACTAAGGAGTTGTTCCAATCTGTGATTCCTCTGCCTCTTTTCTCTTGCACAAATCTGTAAAATTATTCCTCTAATAAATGCGTTATGGGCACACCATAACATTGCAGGGTCAGAGACAGAGCCTATATTTTCATTAAAAAAGGTAGACAAGCTATTTGTTATTGTTGCTGCATGTGAGGGCATCTGAAAAATACGAGAATTGGCCCGCCAGATGTAAGCAGGGCTAGGTGTGTGCCCCTCCATCACCGTGATTGAGACAGGTGCATGGTCGGACCATGTGATGTCATGGATGATGAAGGAGGACACTGCCCGCAGAAGAATTTTGTCCACGAGAATCAGATCTATTCTCGAATAGGAGTTATGCTGAGTAGAGTGGAAGGTGTAGTCCCTCTCGTTAGCATGCTGTCATCTCCAAACGTCAAAAATATCCTCAGAGTGAAGCAGTTTTTGAAGCTGGGGAAGCGAGCGTTTAGAGTCAGAGGAAGAGTCCATTGTGTAGTCGACAGTTAGGTTATGGTCGCCACAAACTATTAGAGAGCCTCGTTTAAGTGTGGCAATCTTACTGTATAGCCTTTTCAAGATTTGAGTTCAGGGCGTACAAGTTGACAATGGTAAAGGGTTTGTTGTTAAGCTCGCCAATCAATATGAGGTATCTTCCTTCGAGGTTGGTGTGGGTGGCCTGCAGGTTAAAGGCTACCAGATCTTTGATAGCGATGAGAACTCCCTTCTTTTTGGAAGAGGCTGAGTCTGAGAAGATGTGAGGAAATAGCTTATGGCGAAAATAGGGAGGCTTGTCTGAGAGGAAGTGTGTCTCTTGGATGCAGAGGACATCAGCCTCTGAGTGAGTTTAAGCACCTCCCTCCCTGGCTGGGTGGTTGAGGCCATTCACATTGAAAGAGACTACCTTAAGCGCCATGTGTGCGTGAGGGATGTAGATGATAACAGTACCTTAACCTCGTTGATATGGAACCTTTTCCACGAGACCTGATGGTGGCCATGAGGAGATATGTTGATCCTCTTCAGATAGCTGGGCATGCAGTGTCTCCGGAACAGGACCGACCAGGAGTCGGGAGGAAGAGGTGGAGCAGGAAGGAAAAATAAAGTTTAAACAAAAGGGAAAAAAAAAAAGAAACAGTACACATCTCAATGTAAAAAACATGTTCAAACAGGAACCAGAGGGAAGACTTGCTTCCCAAAACTTGACGGAGGGGAATCAACTTAAGAGAGTCAGCGGGCTACGTACTCCAGAGCACATCGGGAGCCTTGAAGCTTAAATATCTGTAGAGGTTGTAATATAGGTGATCATGAGGTATTTTTTTTGCCGCTCTTCTTCCTCGACACCATTTGCCATTCATACTATGAATTCAGCCTTGTTGGGGTGAAGGCTCTGCAGGGGCTTTTTCAGGGAGGGTATCCAGTGCACGTAGTAAGGAAAGACCTTCTTCAATTTCTGTGATCACTGTGGATTTACCATCATGTGTGACTGTAAGTTTAACTGGATACCCCCAGCGATAAGGGATGTTGTGGTTGCGGAGAGCCTTGGTCACCGGCAGAAGGGATTTGCGCTTCTGCATTGTGAATTGCGATAAGTCCACAAAGAGTTGGATATGAGTAAACTGTTCTAGGGGCTGCTGAGTTTTGCGGAATGCTGTCATTAACTGTTCCTTCACTTGATAAAAATGTATATGCATCAGGACATCCCTGGGGATATTATCCGGAAGATGGGATGGTTTGGGTAGTCTATGGATGCGGTCTACCTGCATTTCTGCCTCAGGAACAGGGGAGGGAAGGAACTGTTTTAATAGTTCGCTGGCGTATTGCTGGAGTTGTGCAGGGAGAAAGGTTTCAGTCACCCCTCTAATTTTAATGTTGTTTCTCCTTGACCTATCTCCTTGACCTTTGCCCTGAGCCAAGAGAGTTTGTCTGAATGATCAGCATGAGCATCAATCAGTGTGTTGTGGGATGAAGCAAATTCTCCCATTTTTCCTTCAATATGATCCACCCGTCCCGCTAGGTCTCCTCTGTCTGATTTAAAGTTCTGCATACATTGCATCAGGTCAGCATGCATAGAGCTGCAGAGGGAGACAAGCATGTCTTTGAGTGTTGTGTCAGAGACAGGCTGGCCTGATGTGGGGAATGAAGTGAAGGGGTCAATCAGCTCCCTCGTGTCCTCCATAGGATTATGTATGTTGCTCACCTTTGTGCTGTTGCTTTCCAGGTGAGGTTTGCGGGACAGAGGGGTAGAAGCTGGTGGAGGTGTCTGCGCCAGGCCCTGAAGTGATCCTGGGCTGGCTGCTGCGGACCGCGAGCTACAGGAGGAGGATGGTGAAACATTCCCAGCGTCAGCGCCATCTTGGATAGGCTCGCGGCCTTTCGGCGGGTAGAAATTGTCCAATTTCTTGGGCCGAGTCTGGTCTTTTCGCTTGCGGGTCATTCCTGAGGTGTCCCGGGACCTTTAGGCAGGTTGTAGCGGGGGAAATAGTGTCCGGTGTCGTCCTAATCGCTAGCGGTTCCCATGTCTGGAGCGGAGCTGTGTAGTCACACGTCCATGCAGTTGCGCGGTAGCCACGCCCCCCCTCGCAAAGTGTAATTTCTTCATTGTTGTCACACGAAAAGATATAATAAAACATTTACAAAAATGTTAGGGGTGTACTCACTTTATGAGATAGTGTATCACCCATAGGGGACTGTTTTTTCTTAACAAAAGTGGTGTTACACTTTAAGTAGCTCGGGAAATACTTGCTGTTATTTATTTACACAAGACAGTTAATAGTAATTGCTTTTTCTTTACAGTCCTTCTTTTTGCACATTATGGAATCAACTTTTGCATTTCACATTATCTAACCCCTTTTCCAGAAAGGTTAGTTTTACACCTAACAGAAATATCCCATGTAAATGATAATGCTTTTATACATGTATAAATATTGGCACAAAAATGTTGCAGGTAAAAAAAAAAAAAAAAAAAACACAGCTGTAATGGCTTATTCAACAAGATAATAACTGTCATTATTATATAGTTTTTGTTTTCTTTTGTTATTAAATTAGTAGTTCTTCTGATGTGTTAAAATAGTCTGCTGTGGGGGGTGGAGCTAGCCGGAGACCAAGAGGCCAGGAGCTCCGAGCACAGCGGGACACAAAACGGCACCCGGTACCTTGCCCAGACCCGATCCGACGACCAAAACCCGGCGAAACAGACGGCAGACACCAGGAGACAGCACGACCAAAATGCCGGGTCGAAAGAACAAGCCGAAAGGGCCGACCCGCCTGACGGAATTCTTCTCCAGCGGGCCTAAACAAAATGGCGCCGGCCATTCATCCACTCCAAACACAGCCGCTCCACGAGGAGGAACGCAGCCGAATCCGCACAAAAGAAGCAACCCACCTAAAGGTATGACATCCCCGCCAGCTACCCCTTCCTCCGGGAGCCCAGAGAAGGCCAGGTTTAAGCCAGATGCCACGGATGACAGCAACAAGTTGAGCTCATTGCCAGGGGATGACACCAGGGAGCTGCCTGATTCCATTGATACCTTCCCCACAAACGACCAACCGGTCCTAGACACAGTGTTAAAGGAGATGTTAGTCTCACTAAGGGGTTCCCTTCACTCAGATATGGTGAACTGTATACACAAATTTGGATCAGAGCTCCGGACAGTTGCAGATAAAGTTACACACATAGAAAACAAAATGGGGGAGTATGCCTCCACAATAAATGAGTTGGTGGACGCGGATGAGGCTAGAGATGAAGAATTAGAATCAATGAAAGCCAAGATGGCCGACATTGAGGACAGATCCAGTCGGAATAACATTAAAATCAGAAGGGTCCCCGAATCTATCCCGCAGCAAGAACTTAAATCATACGCTACCCAGCTATTTGCAGCCATGATGCCGGATCTGACCGAATTGGACATGACGGTTGACAGGATTCACAGACTCCCTAAACCTAACTTCCTATCTGATAATATTCCTAGAGACGTAATTTTGCGATTACATTTTTATCACACCAAGGAGAGGCTGATGGTCGTCAGCAGACGTAAGGAGAATATACCAGCACAGTATGCTCATCTGCAATTTTATGCTGATCTCTCCCAATATACGCTCCAGAAGCGCAGGAACCTGACAACTATCACCAAGGCCCTAAGGAACCACAACCTCCCCTACAAATGGGGCTTCCCCACAAAACTCATAGTCACAAGAGAAGGGAAAGACCACATAGTGGACTCAGTTCCCAGGGGAATGTCCCTACTGTACGCATGGGGTATCATCCCAGACCCACCATCAAGCTCAAACAAACGAAGTCTCCCTAGGAACCAAGAGGCTGAGTGGCGCAATGTGGACCACAGAAATTCTCGCACTCACGTTTAACCCTAACAAGGCAGGAATCAATATCAATGACCGCTGTGCACCATTAATGCTCCGATAAGGTCTTTTGACTTTTTCCCCCAAGTTACATCTGAGTGACCATAAGTCACACTAGGGTACATACCCTTTTAAGTAGGCGAAAAGCCACATTGTTGAACGTTTACATGTTTAAGTTTTATCCCAAACTGTTTCTAGTCAGGATGCCAAAGGACCACAACATGCGAACCGAAGGAAACCATCTTTGCATACAGATCATATGGAACTCAGAACCACTCAAAGCGCCGCACCAGAGACCCACAAAAACTGTAAGTGAAGCTCTCCCTGCCACACATCAATTCCACTCACACCACAAAGATGGCAGTTAATTTTGTAACTCTGAATGCCAAGGGCCTCAATCATCCAGCCAAAAGACGCTCTCTTTGGAAGGAGGCATTGAAACTCAAAGGCGATGTTATCTGCATCCAGGAGACACATTTCCAATCCTCAGCACCACCAAAGTGCACTCATCCAAGTTTTCCCCACATTTTCTATGCCAACGCAGAAAAAAAACCAAAGGGCGTAATGATCGCCATAAGGGACTCAGTTGCATTTAAACTACATGAAGTAGAAATTGACCCGCTAGGCCGCTACATCATCCTGATATGTGACTTGAACTCTACCACCTACACAATCACAAACCTGTACGCACCTAATTCAGGCCAGCACAGGTTCCTCCACAAAACCCTGAAAACCACTGAAATGAAAAAAAAAAGGTGTAATGGTTGTATGTGGAGATTATAACATGCCAGCAGACTCTGTTCTGGACACATCGTCGCACCCTAAAAAACGCCCACCTGACCTTCAACCACTATTGAGAAAATATCTACTATATGACGCATGGAGATGCCTCAATGCGAACAGCAGGGACTATTCCTTTTACTCTCATAGGCACAACATGTACAGTAGAATTGACCTATTTTTAGTCGATAAACAACTACTATTTCATTGCACAAAAGCTGAAATTCACGACATCACCTGGTCGGACCATGCACCGGTGGAGCTTCAAGTGGGAAACCCATCCAACACCAGAAGCCCATTCATATGGAAAGCAAACCCCCAACTCTTCCGGCATGGTCCGACCAGGAAATATGTTGAAGACAAGCTAAAAGAATTTTTTGAAGACAATAGAAACTCAGTGTCAGATTCTTTTGTATTATGGAATGCCCACAAAGCTTTTATTAGGGGCATATTGATACAACAAGGGGCGAGACTAAAGAGGGCAAGGCAACAGCAGACCACGAAATTGATAAACCAAATCCATGAGCTAGATAAACAAAACAAATCTAACACTACAAAACTACTATCAGACCAACTAACACAGTTACGATTAGAGCTGAGAGTAATTCTCCTGGGGGATTTTGAGAAATCATCCAGGAGAATGAAATTAGAATATTATACCAGTGGCAACAGGGCTGGTAAGCTGCTAGCTTCCAAACTGAGGGGACATAGATACAAGACGCACATTCCACATGTGTTTCATCCTACCACACAGACCAAACTACAACACCCACAGGAAATAGCAGACGCATTCAGTCACTATTACAGCACACTATATAACCTTAAGGACGACTGCTCCACACATCAACCTGAACCTGAAGAAATTAACCAATTTCTCAGCAAAATACACCTTCCACAGTTAACAACAGAACAGACTGAACTTCTTAACACCCCAATTACGGCCACAGAAATTACTCGGGCAATTAAAACATTGCCACTTAACAAGGCCCCAGGACCTGATGGCTTCTCGGGAGAGTATTATAAAATTTTTCAACACATACTGGCCCCACAATTGGTGGAGGTGTATGGGTCTGCTGTCGCCTCATCCTCATTCCCACAGGAAATGTTGTCAGCCACAATAGTCGCGTTGCCTAAACCGGGCAAGAGCCCAGACTCCCCTCAGAATTTTAGACCCATATCGTTACTAAACAATGATGTTAAACTGTATGCTAAGCTGTTAGCTACAAGACTGATAGATATCCTACCGGAACTAATAGACAGAGACTAATCAGGATTTACTAAGGGCAGACAGACCTCAGACGCTACGAGACGACTGGTGAACATAATACACTTAGCCGGAAAGACTCAAACGCCTTCTCTGCTCCTAGCCTTGGATGCGGAGAAGGCGTTTGATAGGATCCATTGGCTCTTTCTGGAAAAAGTGCTGATGAAATTTGGCTTCAAGGGCACAATTCTATCTGCAATAATGGCTTTGTACTCAAACCCATCAGCACAGGTCCTAGTGGCAGGAACAATCTCAAAACCATTCAAAATCACTAACGGGACTAGGCAAGGGTGCCCAATGTCCCCTCTGATATTTAACTTACTAATGGAGCCTCTGGCCTCATATCTGAGGGCTCACCCACACTTATCAGGGCTACAAGTAGGCAAAAAAAAACACGTCATAAGTTTATTTGCAGACGACATAATACTGATGTTGACTAAAGTAGATACCTCACTAGCGGAAGTACATCAAACACTACAGGAATTCAATAGAATCTCATATTACAAAATCAATGAGTCCAAATCCTTCATACTAAACCTTGGAATACTAGACCAAACCAAACAAAAACTAGAAAGACAATTTCCCTATAAATGGACAAGCGAAGGGGTCAAATACCTGGGTATCACATTCACCCCTAAAGTAAGCGACCTCATTTCAGCCAACTATACCCCCTGGATTAGATCACTTCAAAACAAACTACAGACACTGGCGAAATTTGAACTATCATGGTTAGGGAGAATAGCGGCTTTTAAAATGCAAATTTTACCCCAGCTACTCTATTTATTTAGAACCCTCCCCATCCCAATCCCCAACTCATATTTCCAAACAATTCAACCCATAATAAACAGATATGTCTGGCAAGGAAAAAAGGCTAGATGCGCATTCAGTAAAATGACCAAACATAGATCAGCTGGAGGGGTGGGACATATACACATCCAAGATTATTATTATGCAACAGTTTTAGCACAGATCAGAAGCTGGATGGTACCAGCAACAGAACAAATAGCATTATGGCACACACTAGAACAACACCAAGTAAGGTCTGGAACACTGAAAGACTATGTCCTGACAGCACACATCAATTCCTCTCTAGACAACAAACAATCCCCCACAATACTAGCAGCAGTAAGAGTATGGTCCTATCTTAAGAATAGAAATCCAGAGAGAGAACACTATCAACCTTTAAAAACACCCATATCCGCAATTACACATCTAATACCAAACATTAATCTCAGCACCTGGATAGAAAAATACATTAGATATATAGAAGATGTAATGACAGGAACCTCAGTAAAAACATTTAGTGCCTTGCAAGCAGAATACTCCCTACTAAAACCTGAAATATACAGATACTTACAAATTTCCCAAATGATTAGAAAAAATAAGTTCATAACAACTATGATCCCCCTCAAGATACTGCAATACTACGAGCATACAAACATAAAACGGAAAGGAATTTCTACGTTATATATGGGACTTCAAGACAAACAACTCTGTGAGAAAACCCAAAACATAATAGCCTGGGAATCAGACGTAGGGAAGACCTTCTCAATTGCAGAATGGTCAAAGGCGTTTAAACACACATTTAGCTACACGAAAAGCACAAATCTGAGGGAAATGCAACACAAAATAATTCTTCGCTGGTACCTAACTCCCAGCAGACTGGCCAAAATATACAAGGAGGTCTCGCCTGAGTGTTGGAGGGGCTGTGGAGGACGTGGAACTCTGTGCCACGTTCTCTGGAGCTGTCCTAAGATAAAACCCATATGGTCACAGAAATAGCCGGAATAGGGCTCAAGCTAACCCCGGCAATAGCTATATTGTCCATTGGCTTGGACAGTATCCCGGTGAAAAAAAAATAGTCTGCTGTGTCCCTCACTTAAAGAGTAATGATTTGTTTTGTTTTAAAGGTAACGCAGACAGACAAAAGGACAATCCTTTATTCTGCTTATATGAACTGGTATTAAATGCATTGTTTTAATATTGTTACATTGTATTAATAAGTAAAGAACATTGTAATAATGGATAAAGAGCACAAAAGCCATTACACACTTTAAGTAACCATGTCCCTGTCAAAAAGCTTCTGTAAAGGAAGATACATTATACCTACCTGGTCCAGCACCTGTTTGCCGCTAGAAGAATTTTCAGATCTGACAACTTTACAGGTATGTCAGATGCTTGAAAAATTCTGTGTTGTTCATCTTAATAGTCCTTATTTCACTGTAGGCTTTCAACACACCTGGAAGTGTATTCCTAGCAAAGATATTTCAAGTGATTTTGCAGTGCATCAGATCAAAGATTCCATGAATGGGTGCCAAGTATTACCTCTTTTCCTTTACAGGAGATTTTTTGTTAAATTTTTTCTCACATTGTTTTTTTAATACAAACTGCTGTCAAAGCTCCTGTAGCACAAGTGGGACATGGTGATTATATAAATTGGAACAGTTATGAGTGGATGAGTTCTGGGACTTTAAATTACTTTTTCTTAAGGGCCCAAATTGCAGTTAAAATTGCTCATCTTTTATATGAATCCTTTGTTAACGTAATTGCTGCAGTATCTACACTGTGATTGACTTTGAGACATAGAAGGAAAAGTACTTTACCTACTGTGGCTAAAATATCTTTTTTTCACATTAGTTAAAGTCTTGTATTGTAACTCACGAATGTTTGAACGAAAAAAAAAAAAAAACCTCAGTGTGTGCACCCATCTTTAGGCATACACTGGTTAGACCTATTATCCCTGAATAAAACTGTCCTGCTACTGGTCAATTGTACACTTCTGTGTCCTCTGCAGTATCTTAATTCTTACAATAAAGCCTCAGCCCGTGCTATTTGAGCCTAGCCCTGCTATTGAAAATTGTCCTGCTGCTGACCAATGTTTAATGCTGTGTGATCTGTAGTCTCCTAATTTTTGTAGTAAAGCAACTGCCTGTACTATTTTGTTCTAGTATATTTCAGCCAATAACTCCTGTATTAAAAGTATCCTGCTGCTAGCATTTTTTTGTTGGTATCCATATGTCTATCCCTCTTGCGAGACAACTTGTCACAATGCTGAGGGAAAAGGGCCTATTTCCTACATCTGCTGCCCCAAGAAGGATGTGGGGGTAATATGGTTGGACTTTTAGTGGAATCTGGAGGCCACCCTAAAATATCTTTCTCCTCCATTGTGCCTCATCACTGCCTCCTCGGATAGCTTGGTACTCAAAATCCAACGGGAATGCCCTCTAGCCCATTATTGAGGTATATTATTTTTATGGGATTTCAAGCACACAGCTATCCCAAGAGGCAGCAGTGAGGCATGGTGATGTCACCCAGAAGGGTAGGAATCCAAGACTAAGGTATGTTTTTTCTTACTTTAATTTTTGAATTGTCTTTGGAGGAAAAATGACTTTAATATAACAGATGTTACAAAAAAACAATTGCAGCCACCAGCAATTAGTAAATATACTGTACATGCAGCCTGTAATTACCTGTAGTGGATGCAGACAAGGCAGGCTGTAAAGAAGCTGGAGAACATCAACAGCATTGAGATGATTAATGAGTATAGAACTATCACTTTCACGTGCCATATTATGTGCATTTAGCATGCTAGATGTTATGATCAGCCTGCTTTTTTCATAACAAAAGTTATCTTTACATGGGCAGATTTGCCATTTGTGACCTCTTTTTTTTTTGGTAATGGGTGGTCTTATTTGCCACAAATTTGACCAGTCATGGTGATTTACTGAACATTTTCTAGTAGGTATAAAGGTCCCTCAATTTTATTTAGTAATAACATGAAATGTATTCATGCTGCTTTGAGCCCAGATCATTTTATAGAAAAAAAAACAGGGGCTTGTTGCCTGTCGCACTCCCTGTTCCCTTGTTTTCTTTCGCTCAGAGCAAAGTGTTTCATTGCACAGAACCAATCTTATTTATTGACTTCTGTTTATCGTTTTCAGGATATTGATATTTTGGAACTTATTTTAATTGCACCACAATAAAGGGTTGAGGAAAGGAGTGCTTTATGATTTACCTGTATTGGAGTTGTTTGCCTTTTTGGGAATAATTTCTGTTATTATTTCAGCCATACGTACCAAGTTACAGGATATAAAAAGCCTTTGTTCATTGCCTTGTCTGTATCTTCACTTCGATGAACTACATACAGTATGTAAATAAAATTTGAAACTGCGCCTCTTCCTACTCATATGAGCGCTTCTGGGTTGGGTGAAGATGTTTCAACTCCTCAATAAAGATAAATTGTGGCCAATTAAGGCTAAAGCAGCTACCATAAAGCCCAATCTGGGCACAATAAACAAATATATACACAAAAAAGGCAGCGCTAAAAAATAGGATAATACAGTACAGATATTAAAGGTATTATCATGCAGTGCAATTTATGTGCATACATGAAAGAAGTCCATAATATATTGCAGCTAAATTCTATATCAATTCCACGGTTACTGTAGTGAAACTGTCCAGAAAGAAGTTTAATTTCCACTCTCAAGATAATAGGCTGTCACCAACACCTCCACACGTGAAGAAGAAAGGGGGGCACACACATCCCCCTTCAAAATAAACTCTTACCAGAATTAACTGGGTCACAAGTAAATATATGTGGATTTAATCTCTCTGTCTCCAATCTCCCAGGAAAGCTGCACCAGTGGGTTGGATCAAACAGTAATGAGCTTAAGGGCCCTTTCACACATGCGGATCCATTTTCATTCATCCGCTTGCTCAGCAGGGATCGATCTGCTGATCCCCGATGAGCCAGCAGATGACAAGCCTGTCTCTGCACCTGTCAGATCTCCATTCTCCTTTATGGGGGGATCAGATGATTACGGACCGGCTGTCTGTCTTGATCCGATCCACCAGACAGATGGAAAATAGGACATCCATCCGTCTGGATTTAGCGGAGTGGGTCGGATCGGGG
Organism: Lithobates sylvaticus; assembly: GCA_028564925.1. Taxonomy (NCBI): domain Eukaryota; kingdom Metazoa; phylum Chordata; class Amphibia; order Anura; family Ranidae; genus Lithobates; species Lithobates sylvaticus. Next base: position 233,433,805 of record CM053026.1, read on the forward strand.
CGGAGCGGATGTCAGCGGACATGTCACCGATGACATCCGTCGCTCCATACAGATGTATGTGAAAAAACTGACAGGCGGATCTGAATGGTCTGCACGTGTGAAAGGGCCCTAATTCAAATCGAAAAATAGAAAAGAAACTCCATAGTGTAATCCCGTTTAAAATTATTTATTGTTTATCCACACAGAACCCCCTCTTAAGAATTGCACTTACAGACAAAAAGTAGCAAACAGGCATATCATTAAATAAGATCGCATCAGCAGACCATGTTTTGATAGCGCAGTGTCTCCCGCCACATTCAGCTGTGTTTTCCAGCGGTGGTGAATGCAGTGTCCCCAAGCGGCGTGCTGACATCACTGATGGTCATCGTAAAGCCACAGGCTGACAAATTTCGTCATCCGCCTTATCATCTGGGGGCGTGGCTTTACGGTGAGATGTACCATCCTTTATACTGCAGCTGTTGTATATATTTACATACAGTATGTGTAGCAACTTACAGTATACAATCTATGAGTATGTTCAAATGTTGTTATCACTTGTTATCTGAAAGTTATATTTTGAGATTTATTATCTCTCAAATATGATTTGGGTTAAATGAGAGTTCTGTGACCATGAGTGAAAGCTTTAACACCATAACAAAATGTATTGGTAAGTAGTAAGAAGGTCTAAACTAATACACAGCGATCTATAGTACAAACAAAGGAAGAACATCATAAGTTAAATGAAGGAATACAGAGTATATTCCTCGAAACATTAAGATACAAACAGCAAAACAAACAAAAATAGGACAAACATGTACAGTATCTTACAAAAGTGAGTACACCCCTCACATTTTTGTAAATATTTTATTATATCTTTTCATGTGACAACACTGAAGAAATTACACTCTGCTACAATGTAAAGTAGTGAGTGTACAGCTTGTGTACCAGTGTAACTTTACTGTCCCCTAAAAATAACTCAACACACAGCCATTAATGTCTAAAACCGCTGGCAACAAAAGTGAGTACACCCCTACGTGAAAATGTCCAAATTGGGCCCAAAGTGTCAATACTTTGTGTGGCTACCATTATTTTCCAGCACTACCTTAACCCTCTTGGGCATGGAGTTCACCCGAGCTTCACAGGTTGCAGCTGGAGTCCTCTTCCACTCCTCCATGACATCACGGAGCTGGTGGATGTTAGACACCTTGCGCTCCTCCACCTTCCATTTGAGGATGCCCCATAGATGTTTAATAGGGTTTAGGTCTGGAGATATGCTTGGCCAATCCATCACCTTTACCCTCAACTTCTTTAGCAAGGCAGTGGTCGTCTTGGAGATGTGTTTGAGGTTGTTATGTTGGAATACTGCCCTGCAGGACAGTCCATGAATGGAGGGGATCATGCTCTGCTTCGGTATGTCACAGTACATGTTGGCATTTCTGGTTCCGTCAATGAACTGTAGCTCCCCAGTGCCAGCAGCACTCATGCAGCACCAGACCATGACACTCCAACCATAATTCTGGTCTGTAGGCAAGACACACTTGTGTTTGTACTCCTTACATGGTCCCCGACACACGCATGACACCATCTGAACCAAATAAGTTTATCTTGGTCTCATCAGACCACAGGACATGGATCAATGTCCTTAGTCTGCTTGTCTTCAGCAAACTGTTTGCGGGCTTACTTGTGCATCATCTCTAGTAGAGGCTTCCTTCTGGAACGACAGCCATGCAGACCAATTTGATGCAGTGTGTGGTGTATGGTCTGGGCACTGACAGGCAGACCCCCCACCCCTTCAACCTCTGCAGCAATGCTAGCAGCACTCATACATCTATATCCCAAAGACAACCTCTGTATATGGTGCTGAGCACGTGCACTCAACTTCTTTGGTCAACCATGGCTAGACCTGTTCTGCATGGAACCTGTTGGTTTAAACTGCTGTATAGTCTTGGCCTCCTTGCTGCAGCTCAGTTTCAGGGTCTTTGAAATCTTAATATAGCCTAGGCCATCTTTATGTAGAGCAACAATTCTTTTTTTCAGATCCTCAGAGAGTTCTTTGCCATGAGGTTCCATATTGAACTTGCAGTGACCAGTATAAGAGCGTGAGAGTGATAATACCAAATTTAACACACCTGCTCCCATTCACACCTGAGACACCTGAGACACTGTCACATGACACTGGGGAGGGAAATGGCTAATTGGGCCCAATTTGGGCATTTTCACAGGGGTGTACTCACTTTGTTGCCAGCGGTTTTGACATTAATGGCTGTGTGTTGAGTTTTTTTGAGGGGACAGCAAATTGACACTGCTATACAAGCTGTACACTCACTACTTTACATTGTAGCAAAGTTTAATTTCTTCAGTGTTGTCACATGAAAAGATATTATAAAATAAAAACAAAAATGTGAGGGGTGTACTCACTTTTGTGAAATACTGTATACATTGCAAGTGCTAGGCGATGTCCTGATATTCACCAGTGGGGTTGTGTGTCATCCCAGATTAGATGCATCTTTTCTCCTTCTGCCATCTCAGTTTCAAACTTAAAAACGAATAAAGACCCATTTCTCATAGACTTGAACAGGGCCACCCTGATTGGTGGAACTATCTTAGCCTTCTCCTCAATACAGGTTTATCTCATCAAGGATTGGACAATTCCCTCATCCTTTGATTTAGCATAGCTCAACACCTCACTAGCACCTCCTCTCTTGGCAATTAGGCCAGGTCATCACCTTCTCTTGAATGGGGCATTAGTTATGCAAGGTCATATCCTGGGCAAATTGTCCACACCTGAACAGAGGGCCATATTCTCTACACAACAAAAGAGAGCCTCTTTTGAAGTGGAGATAGTATTAATGAAGACCTTGTCTAGATAATTACTTTGGCCCCGTATAGTCTGCTGATACGGTAATGAATGTTGGTATTGTCCTTTCTCGCATATAAATGTATGACTGGTAAATAGCAGAGAACCCTCTCTAGTGGCACCTACATGTTTAGCCCAACCTGACATTCCTACACTTCAAAAGAAACTGATAAATCAATTAATTTTCCGCCGGAAAACCTGGTTACCATTTTCTTTGTACATCTAACTATATCAAACCAGTAAAAACACAGCCCAATCTCTCATAACTCTAAAAAAAAAAAATATATATATATATATATATATATATATATATATATATATATATATATATATATCTTTTTACAGTTGTTAATGGAGATTACAAATAAACTCCTAAGGCAACACACTCTGTAGCACAATGAACCACAGTGAAACACAGACACTGTTTAATAGTATTTATATATTTAGGGTATTTTCATTGCAATTAGTTATTCATAACTTGTGCAATTGCAAGCCTAAATGTGTGCTATCTTTCTATGTCCATTACTTTGATTTTAAAGTATTGCTTACTTTGTTATCACAACAAAACAAATAAAAAGTAAAATAAAAATTACACACATGTCAAGCGATATATTAATTTAAAGTGGGTCTAAAGCTAAATGATTTTAGCCTTAAAGTATTACTAAACCCAGGACCCTGCATTCACTATATCTAGTCTCCCACAGTACACAGAACATGGAAAAGCAATAGTTTTAGTAAATATAAACTGCTAAATACCTTTTCTCATCAGCAGTATATACCAGTCTTGTGACTTCTATCAGTGAGTGTCTGGTTAAAGCTTGTAGGAGTAGTTTTTCATTCTCCCCTTATTGTCCAGTGAGGCTGCAGGACCCCTGACCCTTTGTCTGGACAGTGCTGATTGACCCTGTGCTGATCACATGCCCTCTCTCAGGAAAATAGTAACTCTCTAGCAACACACACCAAACTGAGCATGTGCAGCTTGTCCCCAAGGCTCTGTTCTATCGGGAGATGGTTTGGGGATTGTGGAAGAAGAGGAGGATCAGAGAAGACAGGATCAAACAGCCTTTTAAAACAATGCAGAGGATTAACCCCTTAGGTTCCACAGTGGGTATAACAAGCATGCTTTTTTGCATATACAGACTGATTTTACTGTTGCAACACTTTAATCCAGTCTTCTCTCTCCTCTCACTTCTCTCACTACACTACACTGAGAGCAGTGGGAGCCACTGGCTTCTTCTTCTGTCAGTCAAATCCCTTGAGCAGTGAAAATGGGGGGGAGGGGGTTGAGTTATGCTGTGTGTCTATGGCCACACATAGCCCAGCTTTGGAGTAAGCTTGTATGCCACTTGCTATGGGGGCAGACAAAAAAGAGAAGGAGCCAAGATTGCCAGTGGGGGACCCCAGAAGCGGAGGTTCAGGGAAACTGTGCAATACCATTGAACAGAACTGGTGAATATAACATGTTCATTATTTTATTGAAAAAAAAAAAAAAAAAAACGTTGTCTTAGACACGCTTTAAGTTTAAGTAAAAGGCAGCGATAATTTCAAATACTTTACTTTTTACCTACACAAATATTGCATCGAGCTTCAACATCATCCTTAAAAAGTCAAAGTTAAATAGTTCACTGTACCATCAAAACTAATTTCAAATGAAAGACCAAGTAGGTACACCAATGAATCAAAGTTAACATTATGAAAAATAAACAAAAAACTGTACTTCCATATCTAATAAATAATATATGACATAATGTTAAGCTTGACAAGAAAATAGTAAATCCAAATTCTATCATAAAATATACATCATTTTTCCTTTATAGCAGATCACGCTTGATGCTTTGTTACAAGTAAAAACTAGAAAGATTTCTTAACACAAAAGTTAAACAAACTGTATTCTTTAAAAAAAGCCATTAAGGGGTAACCTTTATTTTTTCTATAGTGTGTCGAAGAGTCTTATTAACTAAAGCTATCATGAAAGCACCAAAAAAAGAGTGTATTTGCGCTTCCCCACATTTTTCAAACTTTAGATGATTGGTGTAAAATTTCCAGAGGCCTAATTTAAGATGTTGGTTTGGAGAGTTAGGTAAGCGCACCGACATCAGCTATGCGGATGGGGTGGAGACTGATAGAAGATTTAAATAGACAGGGATGCTGAAAAAAGGAGGGGAGGGGGCAGAATAAGCAATTTGTGTTAGGCCGCCCACAACACCACAGGGCCATTGATGTATAAAAAGCTAATCTGAAAGATCTCGTACATTGCTCGTGCATTATTCTTTCATATAAATGAAATGGTATACTCAACAGCCTGTCCAGCCCAGCTATTTATATGCAGTGGCTGGGTGGGACAAGCATCAATCTGGGAGGACGTACCCATCTGTCCTCCCACATCTGTGCCTTGTGCACATAAGTGCAATTGCTGTGCAATTGCTGAGACCAATTAAATTGATTACATGTCCAGTAGTGCCCATTGAGAACTATTGTCATCTCTGTGATTGGTCACGATGGTCACATGGCCAAGCACTGCCTCCCTGTACCATGTGTGTAGCACCCTCTACCATAGGTAGGTGCTAAATGTTTAGTGTTTTAGGTTCTGTCAGTACAGGTAAATTTAAGCAGGCCTATGCTGCAAGCTAGGCCTGTTTGTTCTGGGGGCAGGGAGTGGTTAGTGTAGCAGTGGGTGTGACCACCTGTACTTTAGCTCTGAGGCGCCTCCCCTGCTTGCAGAGAGAATGTTCTGGAAGAGGGGCAGGGCATAGAACTCGAGTGGCAGGCAGCTCATGTGAGGAGCCCTGACCAATCCCAAACTGGAATTGGCAGGGGGCAGGCCTCCCATATAAGCTGAGGTAACAGGCCACTGGGGAGGAGTTGTCGGCTGGGTGAACTGAAGGATGGAGTGCTAGACTGCGTACAGGAGGAGCACCCCCATCTGGGGAGGTGCAACTCAGGCGGAGGAGCTCGGGAGCTGGGAGGGAGCCTCTCCTTGCACGGTCATGGGGAGGTGTCCTGGAACAGGAGCTGGAGAAGCAGTCGGTCCGCATGGTCCGTGAAAATCCTTCAGGAAGGACTCAGGGCAGGAGTGGATGAGTGAGGCACAGTGGAGATCTGGAAGAGGCATGCCAAGGGAGCTGGGTGCAGAGCCAGAGGAGAGACTGTGGGGTTTTGTATCAAATCGTTGCTGTCTGAGGGCAGAACATTTGCAAGTTGGGCTTGTAGGGATAAGTAGTCCCTCATCAAATCTCTTTTTCAACTAAATGTTCAAGGCCATCAAGAAGGGGTACTGCAGGCCCCTGGCCTATTAAGAATCATCAAGTGAAAGTACTTCTAGGACAGGAAAGTGTGGTGCAGGAGAAGAAGTGCCCTGGAGGTAAAAGTCTGCAGGGAGAATGCAGAGGAGGATTATGATCTGAAGTAACGCTGGCAAGATTAGTGTCCACAATTCAAGTGAACGTAAAGCATATGTTCTAGTGACATTTGCCAATGTAAAGCTGGATCCGCCATATCATTGCAAATACTAATTTGTTCTATGGGCATCCCATACAACTTTTCCCCCAACCAAGTTCAATTCCCTAAATAAAACAACAAAACAAAGCAAAATACTTTTCATTGTCTACAAGTTTGACGTATGGATGCTAGTAACTAGTGGCAACACACCGCTACATGTGATAGCTGTAGTCAATCACAGCTTAACACAGTAGTTCTATTGCTTATCAGCCTATGATTGTATAAACAATCACAGTGCAAAAAAAATCCCAATCACTTCCCTAGTGTTAATTAGAGTAATGCAGTATCACTATGGTAACACTGCACTGCTCTGGTGACAGGATACAATAAAAAATAAATAAACAACAAAACAAACAAGCAAAATATATATACAGTAATTGTTTTTTTTTTTGTTTGTTTTTTTCACCGTGGTGACATTGTACCGCTGTGGCAGTGATCAATGGATGGTTGCTCTGATATCACTGAATGTCAGTGCTACCAGCCATTATCTCTAATCACTATCACATCAGTACAATGTCACCAGACCAGTGCTGCCAATCATAGTCCCTAATCATGGCCACACACTCACAGTGTCCCTGATCACCGCTACACCAGTCATATTGTTCCCGATCACCCGTCGCACCAGCTACAGTGTACCTGACCACTGCCATACCAGTCACAGTGTCCCTAGTCACCGCCATGCCAGTTATTTTGTCCCTAATGACTGCCCCACCAGTCAAATTAGTCATATTATTCCTAATCACCGCCACACCAAATAAAATTTCCTTGATCACCACTAAACCAGTAATATTCTTCCTAATCGCAGCCACACAAGTTATAGTGTGCCTGATCATCACCAAACTAATTTTTTTGTTCCTGATCACTGTCAATCCATTTATAGTGTCCCTGGTCACAGCCACACCAGTCGCAATGTCACCACACAAGTGTAAACCGGCAACAGCGTCCCTGATTGTCACCATGCCAGTCCCAATGTCACCTGACCAGTGTAAATCAGCAGCAGTGTTCCTTATTGCTGCCACACTAGTACCCAGTGTCACCAGACCAGTAAACCGGCAACAATGTTCCTGATCACCGCAACACTAGTGCAGTGTTGCCTCTGCCTGCCACCTGTACGGACCCTGGCCTGTTTATTTACCACAACTCTGCATGTTGCCTGGACCGATCTTTTGCCTGTTTGCTAATCATGTCTTTGCCTGTGGCCTAAACTGATCCACCTGAACATCTGACTGACTATGTTCCTGTGAGACACCAGTCCTAGGTAACTGCACTCCTGGAACCACAGGGACTCTTTTGTTTTCCTTTCCTCAGCTTCCTGTTTTTCCTTGCAAATGAACATAACATTCCTGGGGTAGCATTGTACCAGTTGACTAGGCTTGCTTGGCTTATAGGAACTGGAACTGGTATAGGAGACACTACACTAAGCTATATTCCCTAAAATTCATATAGAGGCAACCATTACAGTACCTTGGTTTTGATACAATTGGTTGATATGTGTGATGCATAAGATACTATGGAGTTGATTTACTAAAGGAAAATAGACTGTGCACTTTGCAAATTGCTCCAGAGCTTAGTAAATGAGCAGACGCTCTGCTGACTTCCAGCATTCAATTATGTGCAAGCAAAACTGCATTTTTTTTAATTTTCCTTGCTCATGATTGGGTATATCATTGGTAAAATTAAGCTTTACCTCATTTACTAAGTTCTAGAGAAACTGCACTTGCAGAGTGCAACTGCATACAATCTATTTGCCTTTAGTAAATCAACCCCAATGTCTTGTATATAATCAGTCCAAAAAGTTAAACAGTCTCACACATGTTGTATTGCCTTACTCAGAAGGAGTAGAAGAATGTGTTTTGGGGTATAATTATAAGTATGCTCATGCAGTGTAAGAGAAATATTCTGTTAGTTGACAACTTTGTGTAAAACAAAAAATAATTTAAATTATTTTTTCTGAATTTTCCAAAAACTTGTGGCAAAAAATTAAGTCTTCAAAAGACTCACCTTGCCCTTAAAACAATACCTTGGGGTGTTTGTTTTCTGAAATGTGGTCAATTTGTGGGTGTCCTCCAAGAATGTGCTAGGTATTCAGGAAATTACGTGCACAATTTATCCCCCTGGAACCCCTGAAGGTGCTCCTTGGATTTTGGGCCCCTCTATGTGGTTAGTCTGTGAAAAAGTCTCACACATGTGGTGTCCCTATACTCTGTGTTTTGGGGTATAATTCTAAGCATGCCTATGCTGTGTGTTAGAACTATCTTATTAATTGGCAACTTTGTGTAATAAAATATATTTTCAATTTCTTCTAAATTTTCCAAAAACAATGCAGTTTAAATTGCAAAGGAGACACACACCAAAAATTGATTTGATTTAGGTTTATTTTTTGTTTATGCACTTTGCCCATTGCTAATTGATAAATAAATAAGAACTTCCTTCCAGAACTGCATTATCCTTGTCACTTTTTGTCCACTGAACTGGAATCCCAAACAATATTAGCCATCTTTCTATAATTGTTCTATAAACAACAAAATGATTTCTCCCTATGAGAACTGGTAATATGCAATGTATTATTTTTTTTTTTTTGTTTTTGAGTTTAGATACGCTTTAAGTAAGTTAGACTTTCAGTGTGAGAAACTGAGCAGTCTAATGCCCCGTACACACGGTCGGACATTCCAATGGAAAAAGTCTGATCGGATTATGTTGTCGGAAAATCTGATCGTGTGTGGGCTCTAGCGGAATTTTGGATGGAAAAAAATTTGAGAGCAGGACCTAAAATTTTCCAACAACAAAATCGGATCAGACTTTTTCCGATCATATGTATAGAATTCCGACGCACAAAGTGCCACGCATGCTCAGAATAAATTTGGAGACGAAAGCTATTGGCTACTGGCCTCTTCGTAGTCCAGTCGTACGCGGTGTACATCACCATGTTCTGAACGATCGGATTTACTTTGTACAACCGTGTGTATGCAAGACAAGTTTTGTCCAAAATCCGTTGG